>CAAKHF010000029.1:0-19708 GCA_901007745.1 Hippocampus kuda
TGCCGGACCAAGCTCTCCGAGAAGACCTTCACAGGCCCACAGCATCCGCAACCAGACCGAGACAAGCCCCCTGTGGCCCGGAACGAATCAACCAGCTTCGAACGAGCACTGATCCAGGTGCTCGTGATGAGATCGGGCTAGTCTGAAATCAGAACGGACTCCCGCCCAGCGATGGGCACATCGATGACACCCCCCCGGTCGTGGACCCTCAAGCGATCGACCATGCTGGACACCCAGACGCGCAGAGTCGATCGACTGTGAGCCCCCGCGAGGTGAACAGGAGGCCGTGCCTCTTCTCCGTTTCCCTCACCCAGCCCCGCGAGTTCGACCTTCCGTTGATCCCCAGAGAGGTCGAGCTCGACACTGACCCACCGGCCGGGCAGTTCGAACTCCAGCCCCTCGAGCTGGCTCTCCTGAACCCAGCCCCGAAAGAGTGGCTGCGTACCACGCTCGGTCTCCCACACGTGAATCCAGTGGTCTCCGGGGCCAGCGATCGGCAGGGGGTCGATGAGCCCAGCGCTCGAAGAAACGAAGAAGGTTCGTCCCCTGGGCTGTATCAGTCCCCACTTGCCGGCTCTCCGATCCATGTAGTAGCCCTGCACTCGCCCGCCAGCGACAGGCCGTATGGTCGCCCTGGCGAGCCGCAGACCCTCGGGCGGGGGTAGGCTCCAGACTCCATCCCGCGGCTCGAACTCTCCCCGCCCGGCAGCCACGTAGGTCAGTCCTCGGCCTGCAAAGAACCACTCGACCTCGAGGGTTCCGGGCAATGTGAGAGCCGCCACCTGGAACTCGCCGTGCTCGTCGATCTGGGACGGCGCGACCTTGGCTCCGTTGACGGTGATGGACCTCAGGAGGGAAGCATGCTCCCAATCGGACCACCCCGGAACTATCGCCCGGAGCGGGCGGACCCGGGGCGGACTCACCGTGATCGTCGCGTGCTCGCCGAGTCCGACAGACACCTCCTCGTCGAAGGCCCACTCCGCACGACCCCAAATCCAGGAAAGCGAATAGCGGCCCGGTGGCAGACCCTCTGCGACGAAGCCGTGCTCGGTCCAACGCAAGTCCATCGCGGGGACGCGGGCGACCCCCTCGGAGACAAACGCCTCCATGTGAACCTCGGGTCGCTGGCCTTCAGAGACAGGCTCTGTGAACCGGCACTCGAGCTGTCCGGTCGCTCGGTTGCGTGCCAGCTCGGTCGGGATTCCCCACAGCTCCGCGCCGATCGGGACCAGGTTGTCGACGTCGCAAACGTACAACGCATCGGTCGTCGCAATCGCCACCACGCCCAAGCGATCCAGAATTCTCCGCTCGAGGAGCAGCATGCCACCCAACACCCCGAAGACCCTCAAGGGCTCACGATCGCCATACAACGCGACCCCCGGATCCACCGGGAGTACCTCCCCTTCGCCATCGATCAGACAGATTCGCGAATACCAGGGCGCCAACCCCAGGCCGAGCGGGGAGAGTCCACAGGGATCGCGCCAGATCGCCGCTCCGGTCGAATCCGCCAAGTGGACTCCGTCGATCCGAGCGGCTACGGAGTGAATCCCTTCGTCCAACCCCACCAGCGAGAACTGTCCCTCTTCGTCTATGGGGACGCGCAGGGTACCAGCAGGGATCAGCGTGCCCGAATCGTCTGCATAGAGATCGAGATCGAGGCTCCGGTTCCGCCACAGCTCGAGTGGCATCCCCCGGACATCACCCTGGATTCGACAGCGCGAATCCAGGTCGACGAGAACCGAACGGCTTTCCCCACGCTGCACCTCGACCGCCTCGGATTGGACCCCCATCACCCCTCCACCCCCCACGACGACGACCAGAGCTCCCTCGACCGGGAGCACGAACAACTCTCGGCACCCCGTGGACTGCGGGGCAAGCGACACGAGCCGACGATCGGCCTCCACCCGCGACCCGCCGTCCAAGCGCTGGACTTGGATCAAAACCTCGCGCTCACGCGCCAAGGCCGGGTACGACAATTCGACCAGAAGCGCGCATCTCCTCGGCGTGAGGTCGATCTGCCCGAGGTCGTACTCCGACGAGGATCGTTGCCATTCCACCGCGGCGGGCAAAAAGCCCTCTACCCGGAGGAACCCGCCTTGTCCTTCACCAGGGACCTGCATCGAGAACAAGCCCCGTGCCCCCGTGATCGCCTCGATTCCGACATCCGATCCCTCCTGTTCGAGAACGACAGCACTGCCGTTCAACGGCTCGGAAGCAACGAGCAGCTGCCCGACCAGGCGCATGCTCCCGGGCACGGCTTCACGGGACCTCGCCGGCTCCGCCTCGAATCCCGAAGGCCCCGGATGCCCTCGCCCGCCCCCCTCCAACACGCCCGGAGAGAGCCCGGACCCGCCGAACAGGTACAGACCTGCAACCAAGACCGCACCACAGACAAGAGCGGCAACGACGACCGCAAGACGCCTAGACCCCTTATTCATGCATGAATTGTGGTTTGTTGTGCTCGTACCTACCCGTCAATTGACCGCGATGATCTGCCGCCTCGCCTGGACACTGGAAACCGCGAAGGTAAGCCCGGGTCCCCGGCCAAGCTCAGCTGGACAGAGGAAACCAGGATTCCGGATCCCGCCAGATGCAGCCCAAGAAGAAGCAAACTGCGCGAGTTCACGAACTCCCTACCATCCGCTCCAAGGGGTGTCGATGTACCCTCCAGAGCCACCTCCCCCCGTTTCCTGCCAGGCCCACTCCCCCGACGGATGCTCGCTGTCGACCACACCGGATCCGTTTCCCAACAGACTGGTGTAGACAGCACTCCCGTCGTTCTGATTGACCAGGGTGCCCGTATCGATGGTTATCGTATTGCCCCCGGCGTCCTTCCCATAAACATGATAGAAGCGAGACTCACCCGTAGTCCAGACGACCAGCTTCCACCTAATGTTGCCCACCTGTTGCTCATGCATGTTGTGCGTCCCATCTGGCACGTGACCTCCGCCAGCTGACGGAGGAACACCCTGAGCACCAAGAGGAGAGGCTAGACAAAGGGTGACCAAAGCTAGCAGCGCATGGCCAATCACAGCGCAAGATCGTCGATGCAATTGAGTCACGAATTCCATTTGAAACCTCCAACCGATCAAGGGCACGCACGAACACAGGCGCACAGTGCGTCGCGTCCCGAGTGCCGGATACCCGATCCATGCTATGGACGCACATTCGCCGTTCAAGTCCACAATCGCGCCATTGCAGGTTCGTGATCCCAAATAGACTCACGTAGGAGCAGCAGCCGACCGTGCTCGGCCGAGCAGTTATCCGTCCGGGTAGAGGCGTCCCGCGACTCGCGCCTCGGCAGTGCCACACTGCCACACTCACTTCCCACCAGAATCCCGTCCGCGGGCCATGATCTGTGTCACTTGCCACTGGCACGAATCAACTGGGGTTGCCCAGGAGCACTGGATACCCTGGACAGAGGCAGTCTTCGCGCACCACAACCGAAGGTGCTGGGATCGTGTCGACCACCGCAAGGGTCGGGGCTGGCTTCAACTGCCGGTGCGGGCCTTCTCGCGCACCCGTTGCCAGTCGAACTCCCAGGTCTCGTCCAAGGGCGAGAAGGCGCCTTCGGGGGCGTCGCCGAGGAGGGTGTGGATGGCGTCGATGCGGGTGCTGTGTTCGGGGTGGGTGCTGAGCCAGGGGACGGTGGGGAGGTCGAGGGAGGTTTGGTCTTCGAGGAGGGCGAAGAAGTCGGCGAGGCCCAGGGGGTTGATGCCGGCGGCCTGGAGCATGCGGACGCCTTCGGCGTCGGCGGCGCTCTCCTGGGCGCGGCTGTGGCCGAGGAGGGTGGCCTGGGTGACGGTGCTGGCGACCAGGGCGGTCAGGCCGTCGACGTCGCCGAGGAGGACGCGGATGGCGAAGAGGGTGCCGGCGGAGCGGGTGGTGCGGACCAGGCCGTGGCGCAGGGTGACGTGGGCGATCTCGTGGGCCAGGACGCCGGCGACCTGCTCGGGGCGCTCGGCTTGCTCGATCAGACCGGTGAAGACGACCAGGGTGCCGCCGGGGAACGCGAAGGCGTTGATCACGTCGGAGCGGACGATGCGGACGTCGTACTCGAAGCCGGGGACGGCCGCGTGGGGTTCGAGCTGCGCGACGATGGCGTGGATCGGGTCGACCAGCTCGGGGTCCTCGAGGACCTCACCGAAGTCCTCGATCATCGGGGCGGCCAACTCGCCGATCTTCTGATCGATGCTGATCGGCAGGGAGTCCACGGCGGTGCGCGCGGCGAACCGGACCAGGGCCAGGGCCCCGAACAGCAGCAGGAGTCCGACCCCGACCCACAACAGGCCGGTGCGCAGGTTCGTCCGGCCGCGCGCGCGGGCGTCCTCGCGGGCGGCCTCGAGCTGCGGGCCGAGGGCCCCGGCGGAGATTTCCTCGAGGTCCTCGAGGAAATCCCTCTGCTCGCAGAAGGCGGTCGCGTCGGATTCCCCGTGGCGACAAAAGACCATCTTCCCGCTGGCCCCGCCGATCTCGATGCGGCTGCCCTCGAAGGGCCAGTGGAACGCCGTGCCGGCGGTCGTCACGGCGCTGAGGCCGGTGCGGTCCAGGCGCAGGTCGGCTCCCGCCTTCCCGCCGGGCAGGTCCGGGCTGAAGACGCCCCCGCGGTAGGTCTTTTCTTCGGTCGGTGTGTCTTCGGTCATCGGAGTTCCCGGTCGATGAGCAGGGCGAGGGCATGCTAGCCCCGGGACCCCGTCCGCGCGCGGGGTGGTTCTGCCGATCCCTTACGCACCGGGCGGACCACGACCGGGAGCCGATGCCCTACACTCCGTTTGAGACTTCCTTTCACCCTCGGCTTCGCCCCATGCGCCACCTCTCTCCGGCCGCCCCCCTCCTCGCGGCCCTGACCCTCCTGTGCCCTCCCCTGACCGCGGCTCCCCAGGGGGAGGACGAGGTCCGCGAGCTCCAAGAGCAGATCCGCTCCCTGGCCGAGGAGATCCGGCTGCTGCGGGAGGTCCTCGGCGACGGGAACAAAGTCATCGGCCTCGGGCCGGCGGTCGACGAGCTGCGCACCTCGACCGACCCGGCCGAGCGCTTCGAGCGCTTCGAACGGCATCGGGCCCTGCTCGCCTCCTCGCCCTACGCCGAGCGCACCTGGCAGTTCGTCGGGCCGACGAACCTGAGCGGCCGCGTCACGGACGTGGCCGTCGCGACGCCGCGCGGGGGCACCTATACGATCTTCGTCGCGACCGCGAGCGGGGGTCTCTGGAAGACCGTCAACGAGGGCGTGACCTGGGAGCCGATCTTCGAGAACGAGATCACGGCCGCCTTCGGTGACGTGACCCTGGACCCGTCGAACCAGGACACGGTCTGGGTCGGGACCGGTGAGCAGAACATCTTCCGCAGCTCCAACGCCGGGGCCGGGGTCTGGCGCTCCACCGACGGGGGCGAGACCTGGGAACACAAGGGCCTCGCGGCGACGCACACGATCGCGCGCATCCTCGTGCACCCCGAGGACTCCGACACGGTCTACGTGGCCGCCTCCGGCCACGAGTGGACGCACAACGAAGAACGCGGCGTCTACCGGACCACCGACGGGGGCGACACCTGGGAGAAGATCCTGTACATCGACGACGAGACCGCGGCCATCGACCTGGTCCTCGACGAGTCCAAGCCGGACATCCTCTACGCGTCGACTTGGCAGCGCATCCGCAAGCGCTGGAACGACCCGCGCAACGAGCCCGGATACACCGGCAGCGGGATCCACCGCAGCCTCGACGGCGGCGACACCTGGCAGGAGATCAACTCGGGCCTGCCGCCGGCGGAATACCGCGGCCGGATCGGCATCGACATCGCCCGCTCGAACCCCAGCGTGCTGTACGCCTTCGTGGACAACTACGAGGTGGAGAACACCGACGAGGAGGCCACCGATGCCTACGGGCGGCCGACCCGTGGGGCGATCCGGGGATCCCAGGTCTACCGGACGGACGACCGCGGCGAGAACTGGCGCAAGGTCAGCGAGGACAGCCGCAGCGTCGCGCGCATCGGCTCGACCTACGGGTGGGTGTTCGGGCAGATCTGCGTCGACCCCACCGACGAGGACGTCGTCTTCGTCATGGGCGTCGCGCTGCACATGTCCGAGGACGGGGGGCAGACCTACCGGGTCCTGCGCGGCATGCACGCCGACCACCACGCCCTGTGGGTCGATCCGACCAACCCGAACTACATCGTCAACGGCAACGACGGTGGCATCGTGATCTCGTACGACCGCGGGGAGAACTGGCGCCAGTTCACCGACAACCTGCCGGCGGTGCAGTTCTTCGACGTGGCCGTGGACATGAGCGAGCCCTTCCGGGTCTACGGTTCGGTCCAGGACCACGGCAGCTTCAGCGGCACGATCGACTTCGCCCGCGGCCGCGACCGGATCCGCCCCGTGGAGTTCGGCCGCGCCCCGGGCTGGGAGGGGTCCGATCACCAGATCGACCCCACCGATCCGGACATCGTGTACGCCGCCGGCTTCTACGGAGACATCTCGCGCACGGACCTCTCGACGAACGACCGCAAGCGCATCGTCCCCAGGGCCGCCGAGGGTGAGCCGCCGTTGCGTGGCCAGTGGATAGCGCCCTTCCTGCTCTCGCCCCACAACCCGCGGGTTCTGTACCACGGCATGAACATGCTGTTCCGCTCGATGGACCGCGGCGACGTGTTCGAGGCGATCAGCCCCGACCTGTCCTACAACGACATCGACCGCATCGGGGACATCCAATACCAGACGATCTCGACGATCGCCGAATCGCCCCTGCGCTTCGGCTCCCTGTACGTCGGCACCGACGACGGCCGCCTGCACCACTCCCCGGACAGCGGAGCCACGTGGATCGAGCTGACCGAGCACCTCGCCCAGGATCGCTGGATCTCGCGGGTGATCGCCTCCCAGTACGCCGAGGGCACGGTCTTCGTCGCCCAGAACGGCAAGCGCAACGACGACTTCCGGCCCTACCTGTGGCGCACGCGGGACAGCGGAGCCTCCTTCGACGACCTCTCCGGGGGCATTCCCCTGGGTCCGATCAACGCCCTGGTCGAGGACCCCAAGGTCGAGGGCATGCTCTACCTCGGCACGGACATCGGGGTCTACGTCAGCCGGGACAACGGGGACTCCTGGGAGGCGCTCTCTGCCGGTCTGCCGACCAACTACGTGCACGACCTGGCGGTTCACCCGCGGGACGACTTCCTCGTCGCGGGAACCCACGGCCGCGGGGTCTGGGCCCTCGACCTGCGGCCGGTGCGGGACCCGGAGGCCGCCGAAGCCGAAGAGGAGGAGGAGCGGCCCCGCCGCCGCCGCCGGGGCGGGAACGCCGAGGCCGAGGCGGAGCCCGCAGAGGAAGACGACGACACCGGGGACGACCGGGGCTGAGCAGGCTTGGCAAAACCGGCGGGGAAGCGTTCACTCCCTGCATGTGTGACCGACCCGCCGCCGAGCCCTCCCCCGACCTCACCCCGGACGCCAGCCGAGCGGGCACCCGCCCGGGGGGCCTCCTCCCCCTCGCGGGGGGGGCCCTGTGCTCCCTCGCCCTCGCCTGCGGTTCCGCCGGCTGGCACCCGGCGGAGCCCCTGTCCCCGGACGGGGACTATGCCACCGTTGCCGAATCGAGTGGTTGGCGACGGACCTCGACCCACGCGGAGGTCATGGATCTCGTCGGGCTACTCGCCGCCTCGCCGCGGATCCACGTGGAAGAGGCCGGGCGCACGCTCCAGGACCGGGCCCTGCCCCTGCTGGTGATCGCCGATCCCCCGGTGACGCGCCCCGAGGAGGTCGGCGAGCGCCTGGTGGTCTTCGCCTGGGGTGGGATCCACGCCGGGGAGGTCTGCGGCAAGCCGGCGAGCCTGATGCTCGCGCGCGAGCTCGCCACGGCGGGCGAACCCGAGCTGCTCGAGGACCTGGTGATCCTGCTCCTGCCCCTGTTGAACGCGGACGGGAACGACATGCTCAGCCCGGACAACCGCCCCGGGCAGGACGGGCCGATCGAGGGCATGGGCACGCGCCGCAACGCCCAGGACCTCAACATCAACCGGGACTTCTCGAAGCTGGAGACCCACGAGGCGCGCGCCCTGGCGAACATCCTCACGCGCTGGGATCCGGCCGTGGCGATGGACTTGCACACGACCAACGGGTCGATCCACCAATACACCCTGACCTACGATGGGCCCCGCCATCCGGGGGCGGACCGCGAGCTCCGCGACTACACCTCCGAGGTGATGCTGCCGGCGATCAACGTCGCTATGGAGGCCCGGACCGGCTACAAGACCTTCCCCTACGGCAACCTGAACCGCGACCGCACCGAGTGGCGCACGTACCCGGCACAGCCGCGGTACAGCACCCACTACCTGGGGTTGCGCAACGTCGTCGGCGTGCTGTCGGAGGCCTACAGCTATGCCTCCTACGAGGACCGGGTCCGCGCGACCCGGGCGTTCGTCGACGAGACCTTCCGCTACGCCGCTGAACACAAGTCGGACCTGAAGGCCCTGCGCGCGCGAGCCCGGGAGCGGACCGTCGAGCGCGGGCGCCGACCCGACGCGGACACCCTGGTCCCCCTGCACCAGGAGTCCCGCCTGCGCGCCGACGAGGAGACCTTCCTCGGCTATTCCGGTCAGCGCTGGGCGGAGCGCGGAGAACCCCGGGAGTACCGACTGCGCCGGGGCGACACCAGCGTCGCGACCCTGGAGACCCGGCTGCCCTGGGCCTACGCCTTCCCCGCCGCGCTGGACGGGGTGCGGCAGCTCCTCGTGAACCACGGTATCGAGGTCGACGTGTTGGCCGAGGCGGCCGCGGTCACCTTCGAGGAGCTGTCGGTCGTCGGACTGGAACGCGCCGAGCGCGTGTACGAAGGGCACCGCCTGGTGACCCTCGAGGTGCGCCCGGGGATGCACCAGCGGACCCTCCCGGCGGGGACCCTGGTGGTCCGCACGGGACAGCCCCTGGGCTCCCTCGCGGCCCACCTGCTGGAGGCGCGCGCCGAGGATGGCTGCGCGACCTGGGGCTTCTTCGACGAGCGGCTCGCGGTGGGCTCCCCCTTCCCCGTGACGCGCCTGCTGTCCCAGCACGCCCTGGTCCTGGCGGACTGAGCCTCCCCCGGGGCCCCGCGCCATCATGCACGACCTGGAGCTGCGCGGAGCGCGCGAACACAACCTGCGGGACGTCGACCTCAGCCTGCCCCTGGGACAGTGGATCGCGGTCACCGGACCGTCGGGATCGGGCAAGACCTCCCTGGTGTTCGACACCCTGGTCCGCGAGGGACAACGCCGCTTCCTCGGCTCCCTGTCCCCGCGCGCACGGCAGTTCTTCGGCAAGCTGGGGCGCGCGGCGGTCGCCGAGCTGCACGGCCTGCCGGCGACAATCGCCGTCGGGCAACGGACCGCCACGGCCGGGGAGCGTTCGACGGTCGGCACCCTGACGGGCATCCTGGACCTCCTACGGCTGCTGTTCGCGCGGGAGGCGCGGGACCCGGGCGGTGTCGCGCTGACGCGCAGCCACTTCAGCTTCAACCACCCCCTCGGGGCCTGCGCAGCCTGCGGCGGACTCGGTCTCGAGGACGTGGTGGACCCCGCGCTCCTGATCGCGGACCCCACCAAGAGCATCCGTGACGGGGCCCTCGTCCCCACGCTGAAGAACGGCTACACGGTGTACAGCCAGGTCACCCTGGAGGTCATGGACACGATCTGCCGGGCCCACGGCTTCGACGTCCACACCCCCTGGAACGCCCTCGACGAGACCCAGCGCGGGGTCGTCCTGTACGGATCGAAGGCCCTGAAGGTGCCCTTCGGCAAGCACCCGATCGAATCGCGCATGCGCTGGGAGGGGATCACCGCGCGCCCCCGGGAGGCGGGCTACTACCGCGGGCTCGTGCCGGTGATCGCCGAGACGCTGAAGCGCAACCGCAACGCGAACGTGCTGCGCTTCGTCCGCTCGGCCCCCTGCGGCGCCTGCGGGGGCACGCGCCTCCACCGCGCCGGGCGGGAGGCCCGCTTGGGGTCCCGTTCTCTCCCGGAGCTGCTGGCGGAACGCGCGGACCGCCTCGGGACGGGCCTCGCGGAGCTGCCGGCCTCCGCCGTGCTCGCGGCCCTGCGTCCCTCCCTCGACGAGCGCCTCGCGCGCATGGACCAACTCGGCCTCGGACACCTGAGCCTCGCGCGCCGCGGGCCGACCCTGTCGGGGGGTGAAGCCCAGCGCATCCGCCTCGCGGCGCAGCTCACCTCCGGCCTCGGTCGCATGCTGGTCGCCTTGGACGAGCCGAACCTCGGTCTGCACCCCGAGGGACAGCCGGGGATGCGCGCGGTCCTCGATGAGCTGCGGGCCCAAGGCAACACCCTGCTGGTGGTCGAGCACGATCCCGACATGGTGCGGCACGCGGACCGCCTCGTGTCCCTGGGCCCCGGGGCAGGGGTCGAGGGCGGGCGCATCGTCCACGACGGGGAGCTTCCCGCCGACCCCCTCGGTCCCCCACCGGAGCTGCGCCCGGAGCCGCGCCCGGGGACCGGAACGCTGTCCTTGACCGGGGCCACGCTCCACAACCTCCAGTCCGCGCGGCTGGACCTGCACCTCGGGGCCTTCAACGTCGTGCTGGGTCCTTCGGGTGCCGGCAAGAGCTCCTTGGTCTTCGGCACCCTGCTGCCGGCCCTGAACGCCGAGCCGGGGGGCCCCTTCGCGGACCTCGAAGGTGCCCCGGCCGGGGCCGTCAAGGCCGCCGACGCGCGCCCCATCGGACGGACACCGCGCAGCACGCCGGCCACCTGGTCGGGCCTGTTCGAGCTGATCCGCAAGCGCTTCGCCGACACGCCCGAGGCGCGTGCGGCGGGATGGGGCCCGGGGCACTTCTCGTTCAACAACAAGGCCGGGCGCTGCCCGACCTGCGAAGGTCTGGGGTTCCAGCGCGTGCGCATGCACGTGCTCGAGGACCTCGAACTGGAATGTCCCCGGTGCGCCGGCGGGCGGTACGCCGAAGAAACCCTGACGGTCCGCTTGCTGGGCCGCAGCATCGCGGACGTCCTGGCCCTCACCGTGCGCGAAGCGCGGGCGGTGTTCTCCGAGGACGCGCCGATCCACGCGCTGCTGGTGGCCCTGGACGAGCTGGGCCTGGGCTATCTGTGCCTGGGACAGGGGTCGAGCTCCCTCAGCCGCGGGGAGGCCCAACGGGTCAAGCTGGCCACGCTGCTCGGACGCACCAACGCGGAGCCGACCCTGCTCCTGTTGGACGAACCCGACCGCGGGCTGCATCCCGGGGACGTGGGCCTGCTGCTCGCCGCCCTGGACGCGTTGGTGGAGGCGGGGCACACGGTGCTCGCGATCTCCCACCACCGTCACCTCTGGGCGGCGGCGGACCACGCCACCGAGGTGCGCGGGGGCCGTGCCCGCAGGCTCTCACGCGCCGAGCTCGGCGACCTCGTACGGGAGCCCCTCTCCACGGTTCACCCGGCGCGACCCCCGGCGGCCACCGCCGAGGCGATCCGGCTGCGCGGCGTCCGCACGCACAACCTGCGGAACATCGACGTGCGCATCCCCCACGGCGCGCTGACCGTGCTCACCGGCGTGTCGGGATCGGGCAAGACCTCCCTGGCCTTCGACACCCTGGCGAGCGAGGCCTGGCACCGCTTCGCCGAGAGCCTGCCGTCCCAGGTCCGGCGCTTCGCCCAACGCCTGCCTCGACCGGTGCTCGACGAGGCCGCGGGCCTCGGTCCGGTCCTGGCCATCCGCCAGGAGGCCCCGCTGGCCCTGGAGCGCTCCACGGTCGGCACCCAGAGCGAGCTTGCTCCGCTGTTGCGCCTGCTGTGGTCCCGGGCCGGTTCGCGGGACGGGAAACCCTGCGACCTGTCGGCCGAGCACTTCGACCCCGGACGGCCCCTCGGCGCCTGTCCGGCCTGCGAAGGGCGCGGCGTCGTGCCCCGTTGCGACCCGGAGCTCCTGCTCAGCGACGACGCCCTGCCCCTGGCCGGAGGCGCCTTCGCGGGCACCCGGGCGGGGAAGTTCTTCACGGAACCCGAGGGCCAGCACGTGGCGACCCTGCGGGCCGCGGGACCGGAGGTCGATTGGGACCTGCCGTGGAAAGACCTGCCGGAGCAAGCGCGCACCCTGGCCTTGCTCGGCGCGGGGGACGCGCGTTTCCAGGTCGCCTGGCGCCTGAAGGCCGGCGCCCAGGAGGGCAGCGACGTACACACCTTCGAGGGCACCTGGGACGGGCTGTGCACCCTGGTCGAACGGGAAGCCGCGCGGCGTTCCGCGAACAAGTCCGCCGCCGCCTGGGCCGACACCCTGGTGGAACGGACCTGCCCGGCCTGCGCGGGGGCGCGCCTCGCACCGGAGGTCGCCGCGGTGCGGATCGGCGACCTGACGCTGCACGCGGCCCTGGCCCTGCCCCTGGAGCGCCTCGGCACAGCCCTGGGAAAGGCCCTCGCGAACGCCCGAGGCGAGGTCCCCGGCAGCGGTAGCGGTGACGCGCGCGCGGTGGCGGTGTTGGAGGCCCTCGGGCACGAGTTGGACGCACGCCTGGAGGAGCTCCTGGCCCTCGGGCTCGGCCACCTGGCCCTCGAGCGCGTCAGCACCAGCCTCTCCTCGGGGGAGCACAAGCGCGTGCGCCTGGCGGGTCTCCTGCGGGCGGGGATGACCGGGGTGACCCTGGTCCTCGACGAACCCGGCAGCGGTCTCCACGCGCAGGACCTGGAGCACCTGGTCGAGCGGCTGCGGGCCGCCTGCGTCGCGGGCAACACGGTGCTGGTGGTTTCGCACCGGCCGGGTCTCCTGGGCGCAGCCGATCACCTGCTCGAGCTGGGTCCCGGCGCCGGCGCCGGGGGTGGCGAGCTCGTCGGACAGGGCACGGCCCAGGCGGTGCTCGCCGGGGACGGCCCCACCGCGCGGGCGCTCCGCGCGCTGCGCGCCCCCGGGTTGACGAAGCCGCCGCCGGAAGAAGCCCTCGAACGCCCCCTCGCGATCCGCGGGGCGACGGCCAACAACCTCCGGGGGCTCGACCTCGACCTGCCCGCGGCCGGCTTCGTCGTGGTCACCGGCGTGTCCGGCAGCGGCAAGAGCAGTCTGTTGCACGGGGTGATCGAGGCGTCCCTCGCCGCGGGCCAGCCGCGGGGTTGCCGCGCGTGGCAGGGGTTCGAGCGCTTCACCGCCTGGCGCAGTTCCCGCAGCGAAGGCCGCGGGGGAACGCCCCTGTCGGCCCTGAACCTGCTCGCCCCCCTGCAACGGCTCTACCACGCCGAAGCCGACGGCACCGGGCTCCCGCGCCAGGCCTTCTCGTACCTGAGCCCCAAGGGCCGCTGCGAGTCCTGCCGGGGAAGCGGGCAGGAAGCGGTCTCCATGGACTTCTTCGCGGACCTCGACCTGCCCTGCCCGGTCTGCGAAGGCCGGCGTTACCGCCCCGAGGTCCTGGCGGTGCGCTGGGCGGACCGCGACATCGCCACCTTCCTGGCGACCCCCTGCGCCGAGCTGCTCGATCCCCTACCGGCCGGCAAGCTGCGCCGGGGCGTCGAAGCCCTGGTGGAGATCGGCCTCGGGCACGTCGCCCTGGGCCGGGCGCGCAGCGGACTGTCCGGCGGGGAGGCGCAGCGACTCGTGTTGGCCGCCAGCCTGCTCGCGGCCGAGGGCCCCACGCTGTTCCTGTTGGACGAACCGGCCACCGGGCTGCACGAGGCGGACCTGGCCCGGCTGGTGCAGATCATCCGGCGCCTGGGGGAGCGGGGTTCGCTGGTGCTCGCCAGCGAGCACCGCCTGTCCCTGGTGGCCGCCGCGGACCACCTGATCGACCTCGGGCCCGGCGGGGGCCCGGCGGGGGGAGGCCTGGTCGCCGAGGGCACGCCCCGGGCGGTGGCCCAGGGGGCACAGGGGGCGACCGCCCGCGCCCTGCGGGCCAGGGGCTGAGGACCGGGTCGCGCGGTGGAGCACGACTTCTGATCCCGGAGACTAGGAAGACCGCCGGCCGGTGGGGAAGATGAGCGCCGCCCCGGGCGGCGACCCCCCGATGACCCCCGAACGCAGGTCCGACGCGGATCGAGAGGTCCCGCCGACACGCCTCGGCCCCACGCTGCTGCGCGTCGGTCCGGGGCTCGTCCTGGCGGGCTCGATCGTCGGTTCGGGTGAGCTGATCGCGACCACGACGACCGGCGCCCAGGCGGGCTTCACGCTGCTGTGGTTGATCGTCGCGGGGTGCCTGATCAAGGTCTTCGCCCAGGTCGAGTTCGGCCGCGCGGCGGTGGGTCGTGGCCGCAACGCGCTGGAGTCCCTGGACGAGCTCCCGGGACCGCGGCTGGGGGCCGGTTGGGGGGTGTGGGCCTGGGTGGCGATGACGCTGCTCACCCTCGCGCAACAGGGGGGCATCGTCGGTGCGATCGGATCGACCCTGGCCCTGGCCCTGCCCTTGACCCAGGCCGGGGCCGTGCGGGAAGCGCTCCAGAACGACGTGGCGGCCTACGAGGTCGCGAGCGCGATCGGCACCGCGGACCCCATGCTCAACGCGCGGCTCACCAACGCGCGCACGATGCTGGAGGTCGCGCCGAGCTCCCACGACCCCCTGTTGTGGGCCACCCTGGTGACCCTCGTCACCTGCATCCTGCTGGGGGTCGGGCGCTATCGGCTGATCCAGCTCGTGTCGACGGTGACCGTGGCGAGCTTCACGCTGCTGACCGTCGTCACCGTGGTGTTGCTACAGGGCCAGTCCGCCTTCGCGGTCACCGCCGCGGACCTGCGCGCGGGCCTGCCCTTCGCGCTGCCCCCCGCCGAAGGGGGCACGCGCCCCCTGGCCACGGCCCTGGCCACGTTCGGGATGATCGGGGTCGGGGCGGCCGAGCTGGTGGCCTATCCGAGTTGGTGCCTGGAGAAGGGCTACGCGCGCTGGACCGGCGCGGACGATGGCACCCCGACCTGGCGCGAGCACGCGCGGGGTTGGTTGCGGGTCATGCGGGTGGACGCGTGGCTGTCGGCCGCCGTCTACACCTTCGCGACCGTGGCCTTCTTCCTGTTGGGCGCGGCGGTGTTGGGTCGCGTCGGCCTGGATCCCGGCAAGGACGAGCTGGTGCGCACCCTGGCGGCGATGTACGAGCCGGTGTTCGGGACCTGGGCGCGCCCGGTGTTCCTCGTCGGCGCCGTCTGCGTGCTGTTCTCGACCTTCTTCGTCGCGGCCGCCGGCGTCGCCCGCGTCGCGACCGATGCCCTGGTCCTGTTCGGGGTCGCCGGCCCCGCGCCGGAGGACCGGGCCCGTTGGGTCCGCAGGCTATCGATCGCGTTCCCGCTCATCAGCTACCTGGTCTACGTCTTCGTCCGGGCCCCCCTCGGCCTGGTGCTGGCCGGCGGCGTCGCCCAGGCCCTGATGCTGCCGGTCCTCGCCGCGGGTGCCCTGCACCAACGCCACGCCCGGACGCCCCGGGGCCTCGCACCGGGGCGCGCCTGGGACGTGGCGCTCGTGCTGTCCTCCGCCGGCCTGGTACTCGCCGGCGCCTGGACCCTGTGGAACTTGTTCGCGGGCTGACCCCGGGGCTCACCGTTCAGAGGGGACCACGACGCGCTCGTCCGCGGTGACCTCGAACTCGACGCGCTGCAAGCCCTCCCCCTTCACGTAGACCCGGCGGGGTCGTCCGGGTAGCCCGGTGATCTGCACGGAGCCCCCCTCGCCCACCTGGTGCCCGTTCCAGGTCCCGCTCTCCTCGAAGTCCTCCAGCATCAGCGTCGCGCCGGTGAGGGGCTGGCCGGCCTCGTCGACGAAGTCGATCCGGTGTTGCGTCAGCACGTGCGCGAGCTCGAGGCCCGCGAAGCGCGGATCCTCACACCCCTCGGGACCGACCTCCACCCCGGTCAGGGTCAGCACGGTGCTGCTGCCGAAGTTGAGGCGCACGCGCAGGTCGTAGGCACCCGGAAGAGCCTCCTTCCAGGTGTAGCCCGTCCCCGTGCGCCGGCCCTCCAGGTGGCGGGAGAAGTCCTGGGCCTGACCGGTCGGGTACAGGTCGAACTGCAGCCGCGAAAGGTCCCAGCGCTCGGCGTCCGCGATGGTCAAGTCCACCTCCGTGGTCTCGAGGAGCTCCAGCTCGAGGTCCTCTCGCCCGGCGACGATCCGCACGCGCTGGGACGAGAGACCGCGCGACTCGGCGCGGATGCGCAGGGATTCGGGGGGCGCGAAGCCGTACAGCGCGAAGGAGCCGTCCCGTTGGCTGCGGGTACTGGGATCCTCCAGGGAGAGCCAACGCTCGCCACCGTCCGGACCGGGGGTCAGCTCGCGCTCCAACGCGATGCGGGCCCGTCCCCGGGACGCCCCGTCGGGCGCGCGGACCGAGCCCGAGACCAGCAGGGGTCGCGGAAGCAGGGGCAGATCGCCCAGGGAGGCGGTCTCACCGGCCAGGACCGGCCCGAGCTCGACGCGCGCGTAGCCGCCCGGACCGTTCTCGCGCCGCTCGATCAGCAGCGTCATCGCGGGCGAGCCGACTCCGTTCCGGAGGGTCAACGACAGCTCGAAGCCCCCGTCCTCGTCGGTCCGGATCCCTCCGGCACCGCCGCCGCCCGTCTCCTCGCGCACGGAATAGCGCAACGACTGGCGACCGAGGGGCTGCCCCTCCGCGTCCACGATCCGACCGGACACGCGCGGCTGCGCCGGCCGCGGGGATGCGCCGCCGGTCGGTCCCTGCCGGCCGCCGGCTGCGCGCACCGGCGGGCGAGGGTTCGCCACCGGGACCGCGTCCGCCAGGGAGACGCTCACTCGCTCGCCGGCGCGGACCGGGCCGACGAGCTCGTAGGTGTCCGCCCCATCGGAAGTCACCACCACCAAGCGCAGGCGAGCCCCCAACCCGACGAACGGGAACTCGGCGCCCCCGTCGGCGAAGACCTGCCGGAAGCCCCCCGACGCCCCCAGCAGTGGAGTGTTCGCGGGGGTCAAGAGAGCCGCCGCCGGCGCGCGCTCGGGAGCGAGCCCGGTGAGGACCACCGCACCGTGGGGCGGCAGGGTCAGCTCGAGGGGCGTGGAACCGAAACGGCCCGATTCGTCGACGGGCACCGGCACGGCGGTGGGCGGAGCGCCCGGGTAGGCGAAGCGCACCACGAGGGACTCCAGCTTGTCGAGGCGGCGACCGAAGCCCCCGGCGTGGGGGAACTCCGCGAGGCCCTCGGCACCGCTCTCGCGTCGCAGCCCGTCCAGGCTGACCCCCCACGAATCGGACCCCGGGAAGTCCACACGCACGGGTACGCCGGAGCGGTGATTCCCCTCCGCATCCAGCACGCGCACCGCCAGGGCCTGGTCGCGGAACAGCTCCAGGCGGATGTCCCCGGGGGAGTCGGAGCCGATCTCCTCGACGGTCCACAGGTCCTGGGCGATCCCCTCCAGGAGCGCCCCCTGGCCGGACCAGCCCACGCGGGCCAACCCGTCGGGTCCGGCGACCGTCCGCCTCCCGTGGGTCGCGAAGAGGTCTCCGCCGAGGCTCGGCCCGGCGACACCCCCGGCGCCGAGCTCCGTCAGGTGCGCGACGTCCACGCTGCGCACCACGGCCCCGGGTACGGGCTGACCGGTCTGCGCGTCGATCACCTCGACGACCAGCGTCTCCGAGAACTCGGGATCCCCCTGGGGCGGCGCGGGGGGAGTGCTCTCCGTGGCCTCTCGCGCTTCCCCGGCGGTGGCGCCCGGGGATTCGACGGCGGGGCCGCGGCCTCCGCCATCCGCTGCCTCGGCACCGCTCGACACCGCCACGGCCGCCGGCGGATCCTGCGTTCCGCCGTCCCCCCCGAGCAACCGGAAGCCGACCCAGAGGGCCACGGCCAGGGGCAAGCCCGCGAGCAGCAGCAGCTTGAACGCGCCGGCGAACACGGCCGGGGACGAGACGGCGCCGGCGAGCGAGGTCCGCTCCCCCCCCGCGATCGGGATCAGGGCCATCAGCCAACCGCGTCCGTCCGACCCGTGGGTCGCGTCCAGCCGGACGCGCAGCTTCTCGTGACCCCGGCGCAGACGCGACTTGACCGTGTTCAGGGAGACCCCCTCCCGCGCGGCGATCTCGCGCGCCTCGAGCCCCTCGAAGTAGCGCAAGAGGACCGTGCGGCGGTAGGGCTCCTCCAGGGCCATCACGTGCTCGACAAGCATGCGCTCGCTGTCCACCCGTTCGTGCAGGAGCGCGTCCGAAGGGGTCGCCTCCTGGCGCGCCACGCGACTCTCGCGGCCCCGCCGGCGGGCCTCGGTGCGGCCGCGCTGGCTGGCCAGGTTGCGCACCACGCGCGCGAGCCAGGCCTTGGTCTTCCGCGGGTCACCGGGCGGGGTCCGCTGGGCCGCCAGCCAGGCGTCCTGTACGAGGTCGTCGGCCACGTTCTCGTCGGCGACGAGCTTGCGGGCGAGGGCGCGCACCCAGTCCAGGTGCTCGAGGAGGAGGGTCGAATCCATCGGTTGGCTCGGGTCGAATGCCGTGGGAAGGTCCGGGGCCTGCCCGGGACCGGGTTCGGCCCATGGATGCCGCCCGGGGGCGAGGGGGTGCGGCTGCGCCGGAAAAATGCCATTCCGACCCGACTCCCCTATCCTGGGGGCATGCAGCCGCTCCCGACCCCCACCGTCCGTCGATTCCGGATCGCCGGCCTCCTCACGCTCCTCTGCCTGGTGGCCCTGGTCAGCTCTGCCACCCTCCCCCAGGACGAGGGCTGCCGGCGCTGCGAGTACCGCGGCATGAACCCCTGCGGGGCCCACTCCGAGGAGCTCCACGCCCTCGAAAAAGAGGTCCTGTTCTGCTCCCAGATCGCGGACTGCGAGCGCTGCGGAGGAACCCTCCTGGAGGACTGCAAGCGCTGCGACGACGGCCCGGACCACGCCATCGCGAAGGCCCGCCGCGCGGCCATCGAGGCCTGGCTCGAGGCGTCCGAGCCGGTGGAGGCGCACTTCGAGCGACCGCTCCCACGCCTCGAGACCGAGTCCTACCGCCTGGTCATCGAGACCGGGACGATGCGCGACGGCCGCAAGAAGTTCGATCAACACCTGCTCGGCCACCACGTGGCCCGGGACGTCGAACAGGTCGCCACGCGCATGGCGGCCCACTACGGGTTCGGGAAGGAGGACTACCAGTCCAAGATGCGCATGTGGGTCTGGAGCAACCTCGAGGACCACGCCAAGGCCATGACCCAGTTCCTGGATACCGGCAGCACCGGGGACTTCAAGATGCTCGGCAAGGCGCCGGTCTTCTCGGTCTGGACCGAGCCGACCCTGTTCGACACGGTCCCGGCGGTGCGCACCCTCTTCGCCCACAACGCCTCGCACATGCTCCTGTCGAACGCGCTGTTCCCCCTGTGGATCGGGGACCTGGGGGGCGGCTGGCTCGATGCCGGGGTCGGGCACTACTACGAGTACGAGATCTTCGAGGGCACGCGGAACTACTGCATCGAAGAGGCCACGGCCACGGGCAACTACGAGGACGGGGTGTGGCGCAGCGCGATCCGCAAGCGCCTCGAGAAGGACGAGGACCCCGTCCTGCCGCGCCTCTTCCAGATGAACACCGGGGCCATGGAACAGCGCGACCAGGCCCTGTGTTGGTCCTTCTACGAGTACCTGGTCCACGTCCACCAACCGGTCCTGCGCGACATCCTGAAGGACCTGAAGGCCAAGCAGAAGGCCCGCGAGGTCCTGCCGGCGCGCATCGGGATGGACGTATTCGAGGCGGAGACCGCCTGGCGCGCCTGGGTCAGCGCGTCCTACCCCAAGCGCGGTGACGACCTGAAGTTGCCGGAGAAGGACGAGCAGCCGCGCTGACCGGCAAACGGCGGGCGGGGGGG
>CAAKHF010000029.1:19728-82860 GCA_901007745.1 Hippocampus kuda
CGCGCCCCGCCCGTGTCGATGACCGTCCGCGCGACCCCCGGGCGACGTGCGCGCCGGGGAGCGCGGGGTCGTTCCGGGACCTACTGGCCGATCAGCATCGCGATGGCGTCGGTCAGGCCGAAGCGCGTACCGGGATCGATCAGGATGCCCTGTCCGTAGAAGGTCTGGCCCACCAGGCCGAGGTCGTTGGGGACCTGCACCGTCACCGCGACGGCGGAGCCGTTCCACTGGGGCCCGGCCTGGAGTTGCACGATGGAGCCGAGCAACAGCTCACCGGAGGCGCCCGGGGCGGACAGGCCGAAGTTCGGGATCAGGATCCCGCCGGGGAAACCCGGGGCCGGGTCGGCCGACAGGGCGAAGACGGTGTTGGACGGCGCGCTCATGGTCCCGGTGGGATCGTGGAGCTCGATGGTCACGGACTGGCCGATCGTCGGCAGGGCGCCGGTGTAGGCGATGCTGTCCGGGGGGTTCACGCCGGACCCGTAGCGCAGGGTGCTCGTCAGGCGACGGAACGTGAAGGTCCCCAGGGGCACGGTGCCGTTGAAGGGGCCGCCGAGCTGCAGGGCGATCGGGTCCTGGGGTTGGGTGTCCTGGTTGCCGGACGTGAAGTTCGGGCCGCTGTCGGTCCCCGAGTCGTAGGCCAGGAGCGGCACGACCACGTCGTCGGCCCACTGCCCGTTGGCGAACAGGTCCAGCCCGTGCACGCCGACGAACCAGTCGGGGCTCGGGGCGATCATCGTGGTCAGGCTGACCAGGGGGAATTCATCGGTGACCGTGAAGGTGGCGGTCGCGACCCCCGGGGAGACCGGGACCGAGCCGCCGCTGATGACCTCGCCTGCGGTGCCCGCGGCGATCGCCGCGTCGACCTCGGAGCGCAGGCCGGAGGTCGAGCCGGTCTCGGCCATGGTCTCGATGCCGGCGCTGGCCAGGCCGCCGGGCTCCCAGAAGACCACGGACCCGTTGTGGGTCCCTCCGATCAGGGGGGAGAAGTGGGCGCCGGACGGGTACGCGCTGGGGTGCGTGATGGAGCTCCAGGTCGCGTCGAAGGTGACCTCGTAGGTGGCGGACCCCTGGGCCGCGAGGGGGGCGGCCAGGACCAGGGGGAGGGTCAGGAGGGACAGCGGGCGGGTGCGGAACATGGGAGCCGGAGAGCGGGGGATGAAGAGGGATTTAAGGGCAACGCCCACAGGCAGCGGAAGAGAAGAACCGCCTGCGGACGTTTTCACCCGTTACGGGGGCCAAACACGGCCGTGACCCCGATTTCTGCGGAAAGGGTTCAGTCCCGCGAAAGGAAGATCCGCAGCACGTACCAGAACAGGAGAGCCACCGCGGCGAACAGCTCCAGGGAGGCGGCCACGTAGCGGTCCTCGGGGTACTCGTGGAGCACGTTCGCCGTCGTGTGCAGGATCGCACCGCCGGCGAAGGCCACCATGGCCACGTTGAACCACATCCCCAAATGGAACCCGAACAGGGCGCCGGCCACGATCGCGACGATCGCGCACAACCCCAGCCACTTCAGGATCGCACCGAGCCGCGTGAAGCGCATGCGGGAGAAGTAGGCCACGCCCGTCAGCCCGCTGAAGCCCAGTAGGGACACCACCGCCGCGCTCGAGATCGCCTCGGGCTGGTAGGCGAACCCAACCACGAGTAGGGGTGCGAACAGGAGGGCCTCGGCGACCACGTACCCCCCCAGGGCCAGGTACTGGGTGCCCAGGCTCTGGGCCTGGTGCGCCGTCTTCGACGCGAAGTAGCCCACGATCATGAACGCGCCGAGAATCACCAACCAGGGCAGCTTCAGCATCGCCGCCGCCAGGGTCTGGGCCACGCCGGTCTGGAACAGCACGACCTGCAGGACCACGAACCCCACCAACGCGCCCAGCAGGTGGACGTAGGTGCGCATGATGAACTGCGCGCGGGCGTCCTGGGACAGCTCGGCCGCCGGGACCGGCATCACGGGGTGGGCGTACTGGGACATCGGGGCTCCTTCTCCGTTCGTGTTCGCTGGGGTCTCGTGCCGGGCCCTCGGTCGGGAGCCCGGGGGCGCCTCGGCGGGGCCGCACGGAGTATAGGGCACCCGGCCCGGGCTCCGGACGGATCCGGGGGGTCCGTCAGGGCAGGGAGAAGGACCTACGGGCTCCTTCGCCACAGCCCAGGATGCGCCCCGCACGCTCCAACTTCACGAACGCACGGCGGGCGCGGGCGGCGCCGACATTCCCGGCTTTCGAGAAGGCCGCGACGGTCGCCACCCCCTCCGCGCTCGTCCCCGCGTCCCCCTGTTCGGCCAGCCAGGCGAGGATCTGGCGCTCCAGGGCCGAGAGCCCCCCCTGGCCGCCGGACCCGGCGCCCTGGAGTGCCCGCAGAGAGGGGCCGCGTGCGCCGCGGGTCGAGGACCCGATCCGCACCGGGGTTTCCTCGACCGCGTCGTCGCCGTCCACCTCGCGCGTCACGACGTGGGGTCGGGCGGAGGACAGGCCGACGAAGGCCGCCACGATCGGCACGGGCCGGGCCCCATCCGGGGGGTGCAGCTCCACCACCTGCACCCGGATCTCCAGGGGCGGTCGCACCAGCTCCCGCGCGATGCGGCGCAACTCGCCGACGGTCTGCTCGCACCGGGGAGCGCCCCACAGCTCGCGTCGATCCCCGACGCCGACCAGAAGGTGCCCCCCGCTGGTGTTCGCGAAGGCCGCCAGGGTGCGCGCCACCTTCGGCGACCGGGGCAGCCCGCGCTTGAACTCGATGCGCGTGCCCTCTCCGGCGGTGATCAGGCGTCGGAGCTCCGCCTCGTCGAGGGTCTGGTTGCGCTTCGGTTCGTGCACCGGAGCCTCCCGGAGTCACCGCAGACCGGACGCGGGACGGCGGTGCACCGACCCCCGGGGCCGTTGCACCGCAATCCCCGGGGACCCTAGGACGTGCGCTCCGGCTGCTTGGTGATCCGCAGGTAGGGCTTCTTGGCTTCCCAGCCGTTCGGGAAGCGCTCGCGCGCCTCCTCGTCGGACAGGGTCGGGACGATGATGACGTCCTCCCCGTGGCGCCAGTCCACGGGGGTCGCGACCTGGTGCTCCGCGGTCAGCTGGAGCGAGTCGATGACCCGCAGCAGCTCGTCGAAATTGCGCCCGGTGCTGGCGGGGTAGGTCAGGGTCAGCTTGACCTTCTTGTCCGGGCCGATCACGAAGACCGAGCGCACGGTGAAGGTCGTGTCCGCGTTCGGATGCAGCATGTCGTACTGCGTCGCGATGGACCGATCGGGGTCGGCGATCAGCGGGAAGTTGAGGCCCACGCCCTGGGTCTCCTCGATGTCCCGGCTCCAACCCTCGTGGTCCTTCAACGGATCCACCGACAGGCCGATGACCTTGCAGTTGCGCTGGGCGAACTCCCCCTTGAGGGCCGCGACACGGCCCAGCTCGGTGGTGCAGACCGGGGTGTAGTCCTTGGGGTGGGAGAACAGGACTCCCCAGCTGTCCCCCAGCCATTCGTGGAAGCGGACGGTCCCTTCGGTCGTCGTCGCGGTGAAGTCCGGGGCCTCGTCGCCAAGTCGGATTGCCATCGTGTCTGTCTCTCGTGCTGGGCGGGTTGTGCGGGTTTCTCTCGAGTGCGGCCGGGCATTCTAGCCACACTCCGGCCGACGGCCAGCCCCCGCCCGGGGCCGCCTCATTCCCCGACCGACGCGCCGACGGGACCCGCGGGGGCCGACTCGTTCGCCAGGGCCCGGGCGAAGGCCTGCACCCCGGACTCCTCCATCGCGGCGTCGATGCGGCCGAGGCGCGCCGCGTCCCCGTCGTAGCCATAGCGCTCCTCGATGTGGGCGCGGGAGGCGAAGTCGACCCCGTCCCGGCTGCGGTAGAGGGCCGCCATGCGCTGCCAGGGGTCGACCTCCGCCGTGAAGGCCTCCACGGCCCGACCGGGGAGATCCGCCAGGGAGATCTCGGGCAGCTCCAGGATCGTCCCCTCGCGCCGGATCTGGTCGACGACCCGCTTCGCGAACACCTGGGCGCTCTGCTCGTGCAGGGCCAGGCGCTCCGCCTCCCCCTCGGCTCCGGGGAGCACGGGCTGATCGCCCTGCTCGCCCAGGTCGAAGACCAGGGCGTGGAAGAGCTCGTGGGCGTAGACGAACACCGGGACGACCCCGCCCTCCCGCAACACCTCCTCGGCCAGGTGGACCCGCGGGCCGGCGAAGCCCGTGCCGGGCTCCGTGTATGCGCTGCGTTGCCACACGGAGGCGTCGTAGCGCCGTTCGTTCTCCGCGACCTCTTCCGCGCTCAGGCCGAGCCGTTCGTAGAGCGAGCGCTCCAGGCGTGCCAAACCCTCCTCGGCGCGGGCCAGGCTCATCCCTCCGCGGGCGTAGCGACCCACCAACAGACACAGGGCCTGGATGTCGGACTGCGCCCCCCGGGAGAAACGCGGCAGGGGTCGCGGACCGAGGTGGTCGTACAGGTACTTCAGGCCGAGGGAATCGGCCTCCCGCAGCCAACCGGGGACCAGCAGGGCGGCCGGGACAGCCCCCGGGTTGCGGCGGTCGAACACCGAGACGAAGCGTTCCTCGGTGCAGAGCACGGGCGTCGCGAAGTCGATCTCGGTGCCACACACCTGGGACGCGGCATGCTCGACGAGGTCTTCGAGTTGTTGCAGGCCCGCGCGCAGCTCCTCGGGTCGGGCGCCGTCGCCCGCGGCCAGGCGGGCCTGCAGCCGCGGCCAGGGGTCCCCGGGACCCATCGGTCGGCCACGGTGCGACCCATCGCTGTTCGCGGCACAGGCAGCCAGGAGGACCGGGAGCAGGCGCGCGAGGACGGACCACCCCCCAGGGCGACGCGCGGGTCCGGGGGAAGGGGGGCAGGTCATGGGAGGGGCTCGGTCGCCGGACGGAAGCGGTCCCCGGGAGCGGCGCCCGAGAACAACCTCCGGCCGGAGCGCCGACGGGTCGACGAAGCCTGGTTAGAGTGTCCGCCCCGCGCGGATGCGGGGCCCAGAAAGTGAGCAATCCAGAGCAAGAACCGATCCCTCCGTCCGAGGAGGAGCCCGGCGAGGAGGACACCCGCACGGCCCTCGAAACGGCCACCAGCGAGGAGGAGGTGACCCTCGCGGGAGAGGAGAACGCCGAGCTCCTCGGGGAGGAGGTCTCGGAGTTCGAGCGCCACCTGCCGATCGAGCTGGACGTCCTCTGCGCCGACCTGTGCGCCACCCTGCCCGAGGCGCAACGGGCGCCCTTCCAGGCCCTGTCCGAGGCCGTCGTGGCCCGCTGGCAGTGGGACCTCGCCCGCGAGCTCGATCGCCTGCGCCGCAGCTACCGCCCCTTCGACCCGACCCGCGACACCCTGCCGGTCGAGGGCGAGAACAACGACCCGGCGGCCCGCACCGCCTTCGCCGAAGAGCTGACCGAGCTCGTCCGCCGCGCGAACTACGTCGAGCTCGGACGTACGGAGATCGAACGCTCCCTGGAATCGGTCTCCCCCGGCGGTGTGCACGTGGAGGTCGACCTGGACGCCTTCGCCGAGCTCCACGTCTTCGGGCGGGGCCGCTTCACGCGGCGCTTCGAGGTCCGCCGGCTGCTGGAGAAGCGCGAGGTCGTCACCCAGGGATACCGCCGCTTCCTGCTGGCGGTCGCGTTGCACGACCGGCCCGAGCGCCTGCACCTGCGCCTGTACCGGGACGTGATGGACACGGACCTCGAGATGTTCCTGCCGAACACGAAGGTGCGCATCGGCCGCTCCGACAAGATCAAGCTCGGTGTCCTCGGCGGCGGCGGCGCGGTCGGGGGCATCGTCGCGACCGTGACCAAGATCGGCACGGCCACGACGCCCCAGGGTTGGGCCGTGGCCCTCGCAGGCCTCGGCGGCGTCCTGTGGCGTCAGACGCGCCAGGTGTTCCACCACCGCACCAAGTACATGGGTCGCCTGTCGAAGGCGCTGTACTTCCACGGCCTGGACAACGACTTCGGCGCCCTCGTGCACATCGCGCAGATGGCGGCGCAGCAGGAATGCAAAGAGGTCCTCTTGGGCTACGTCATGCTCGCCCTGCCGGGCGAGCCGGTGGCATCGATCCGGGACCTCGACGACCGAGCCGAGGCGTTCCTGCGGCGGCAGTACGACCTGAGCGTCAACTTCGACGTGGCCGACGCGGTCCGCAAGCTCGAGGGCCTCGAGTTGCTGCGCCGGGGGGACGCGGGCACCCTGCACGTGCTGTCCCCCGCCGAGAGCCTGGAGCGGATCGCGGGCTCCTGACCACCACCCGCCGCCGGCCGAGGAGCTGGAGCGCCGCTAGAACGCGCCGATGGTCACCTGCAGGCCATCGGTCAGCCCGAACTTCGTCCCCGTGCCACCGCCGGCGGTCGGGTCGAGCAGCAGGCCCTGGGCGAAGACCGAGACCCCCACCAGGCCGGCCTGGTCCGGCACGTCCACGTCGAACAGCGTCGCGAACCCCGCCCCGCCCCAGGCCGGGCCGATCTGGGCGGCGACCGGATCCGGGGGCAGGACCGAGATCAGGAGCTCCCCGGGGGACCCCGCGCCGGCCATGCCGAAGCCGGGGATGGACGTGCCGGCCGGGAAGTTCGGGTCGGGCGAGAAGGCGAAGAACAGGAACGTGGCCGCCCCCGCCGCCTGGGTCCCCAGGGGGTTGTCGATGGCCACCTGGAAGCGGTCCCCGGGTACGGGCTTGCCCCCGGCGAAGGCGATGCTGTCCGGCGGGTTCACGCCGGAGCCGAAGACCGCCGCGTCCGGCCGCGTCACGTAGTCCAGAGCGATGACCGCCGTTCCGCTGGTGCCCCCGGGGGTCGTCACCTGGAAGCTGAGGGAGTCCGGCCCGGTGGCCCCGGGGTCCGGGCTGAGCACGACGAAGGGCCCGGTCCCGCTGGACAACAGGGTCGCCTGGGCCGGGGCCTGGACGATGGCGTAGCTCGCCAGGGCCGGGTCCTCGTCGAAGGCGGCCGGCAGCTCGAGCACCAGGGCCGTGTCGTCGTACAGCGTGCGCCCGTAGCCGAACGCGACCGGCGCGGCGCCGACGGGGCTGCCCGGGGCGAAGGCGATGGT
This sequence comes from Hippocampus kuda, assembly GCA_901007745.1. NCBI lineage: Eukaryota > Metazoa > Chordata > Actinopteri > Syngnathiformes > Syngnathidae > Hippocampus > Hippocampus kuda. The sequence continues at coordinate 26,748 of CAAKHF010000029.1, forward strand.
CAGGTCGAGGGGTGCGCTGCGGGCGCGCAAGCCGTCGTCGAAGCGCGCTTCGGCGACGATCTGGACCGGCCCGGCCCCCAGGTTCTGGCCGTACAGGGTGGCCGTCCCGGCACCACCGGAGAGGCTGGCGACCACGCGTCCGTTGTGCAGGAACACCACCTCGCTGGCGGTCGCGCCGGCCGCGTTGGCGGTCAGGGCGAAGGCCTGGTCCAGGTCTCCGCTGGTGACGTCCGCGCCGAGGGTGACACTGCGCCCGTGGTTGTCGACCTCGATCAGGGCCGCGAAGCGCCCGGGGTTGCGTTCGTTCGCGTCGTCGGTGGCCAGGACCCGCAGCTCGTGCCAGCCATCGTCCAAGCGCGTCGTGTCCAGGTGCAGGCTCTCCCCGGGACCCGCCAGGTCACAACGCACGCCGTCCACGGTCAGCTCGAGGGCCGCGATGGCGGCCCCCGGTTGCGTGGCGCTAGCCACCGGCGTCAGGGTCAGGGTCCCGCTGACCGGATTCCCCGGCAACCCGGGCACGTCCACGTTCGGGAACCACCCGTAGGGGGCCGTCAGCGGATCCCCGTAGAACAGGTTCTGGAAGGGCTTGTAGAGCAACCGGCGCAGCCAGGCCTCCCCCAGGGTCAGCCCGCGGAAGATGACCTGGTGCGTCCCGGCGTGCGGGAACTTGCCGGCGTAGTTGCAGGGCTCCTCGACCGTGCCCGCGGTCCCGCTGGCGCCCTTCGCGATCCAACGCGCCATCTTGGTCTGAGAGGACGTGTCGAACATCCCCGCGAAGCTGGTCAGGTGATCCGCGAAGCTGCCCGGAAGCAGGGTCATGTCCGCCCCGTCGATATCCAGGGTAGCGCGACCGGTCATGATCCCCATGCAGTCGTGGTTCCCGAGGGGCAGGTCGGCGAACAGGTGCTCCGCCAGGCCGCCGTCGGCGAGGATGTCCGCGGTCTCGCCCGTGTAGAAGTTGTGCCGCGGCGAGCTGCGGGTCAGGTCCGTGGTCTGCATGAAGTAGACCGACCCGACCGGGTGCGTCCCGTCCGCCGCCGCCGAGCGGGCGATCAGATCGAGGATCTCGGTCAGGGTGTTGCCATTGTCCCCGGTGTAACCCAGCAGGCCGCCGATGAAGTACTGCTGCGCGCTCGCGTCGGTGCTGTCGTCTCCGAAGTACCAGGTCGTCTCGCTGTCGAAGGCCTCGGCTCCGTCGTTGTTGTCGTAGTAGTGGTTACGGCTCACGGACGCGATTCCGTCCAGGATGTCGTCGGCCAGGAGAACCAGGCCATAGGCCCCCCCGATCGCGATCCGGTTCACCGGGAAGCAACCGTCGGTGACCAAGCCCGGGGCGCTGACGAAGAAGTCCGCCGTGGGGGCGACGATGACGAAGTCGATGCGTTCCCGCAGGCGCCGGTTCGACAGCACGCCCTCGAAGCCCACGGCGTTCACCGCCGCGAACTCCGCGTAGTCGGTCGCCCCCGGGCGCATGTACAGGACCTGGCTGGCCGGGATCCCGCGGGCGGCGACGTACTCGTTCGCGACGTACATCGACTCCGCGTCCGACGGATCGACCAGCAGCAACGCGCGGTCGGCGTGTGCGCTGGTCTGCCCGGCCGCCGGCGAGGCGAGGGCGAGGGCGGAGCAGGCGAGCAGGGGGGCGGCGAGAGGGGCGATCCGCATGGCATTCGGGGGTTGGGAACGGGGCGGGACAGGGATCCCCGCCGCTCCCTCCTACGATACCCTCGCCTACCCCGCCCGGGGCCGCCGCGCCCCCGGACGGCGGCTCGCCGGGCCCCCGAGTCCCCTAGAATCCCAGGGTCAGGTCCAGGGCATTGCAGAGCTCGATCCCCCCGCCGAGGATCAGGCCCTGGGTCGGGAACGCGAGACCCTCCAGGCTGAGGTCGAGGGGCACCGAGACCGTGTGCGTGCCGAGGCCGCCGACCGGCGCCGCAACGGATGCGAACAGGTTCACGCCCCCGAGCACTTCGATCGCGACCAGGAGCTCGCCATGGGGCGTCAAGAGCCCGACCAGGGGCGTGTCGTAGGCCACGACGGCGGTCAACGTGGCGCCGGGGTGTCCGCTGCTGTCGACCAGGCCGAACCAGTCCACGCCCAACAGGGGTGGCGCCGCGTTCGCATAGCAGAGGGCGTTCACCCCGGTCCCGTTGCGCACCACCGAGGCCGCCGGGACGAAGGTCGAGATCGCGTCCACGTACCCCCGCGAGGAGGTGCTGCCGTCTCCCCCGTCCCCGACCTCGAGGGACAGGGTCAGCACCGTCGACCCGTCCAGGCCCGGGAACAGGGTCGCCAGGTCGACCCGGGTCGTCGTGGTCGCGGTCATCGGCAGCCCGTGCAGCGACGACGTGTTCGGCACGGCGGTGTCCGAGTCAGCGAAGAAGAGGTTCCAGGTGGTCTGGCCATCGCTGACGTCCACGCTCATCCAGTCGTGGTCGAGGGGATCCCCGGCGACGCCGGCGCGCAGGAAGGCCGCGTCGAAGGCGAGGCCGGTCGCCGCGCCGTTGACTTGAAAGGACTGGGCCACGGCCGCCCCGCCGCGGCCGGCTGCCCCGGCGCCCCCGGGATTCCCCGGCGGCAGCGCGCCGCTGGTGTCCGCGCTGGACAGGTCCAGCCAGAGCAGGCCTTCCGTCGGGAAGTCGCCGTCCGCTCCGGCGCGCGCCCGGTGGCCGGCGCCCTCCTGGACCTGCCAGGGGGTCGCTGGCTCGGCCTCCGCGACCTGGGACTCGAAGCCCCCGTCGGCCACGTCGACCGAGACCGACCCCGAGACGACGACGACCCCGGTGCGCGTGCGGGTCGAAGATCCCGCGGGGCCGCTGACGGTCAACGTGACGTCGTAGGTGCCCGGGGCCGCGTAGGTGTGCACCGGCCGTGCCTCGGTAGACGTGGTCCCGTCCCCGAAGTCCCAGGCCCAGGTGTCCACGCTGCCCTCCGACTCGTCCGTCAGCAGCACGCGCAGGGGCGCGTCGCCCCGCAGGGGCAGGACCAGGTGCCGGCGCAGGAAGTTGATCCCGATACGGGTCTGGTCCGGTCCGAACAGCGGGCCGGGATAGGTCTGCGTGAAAACGTCGTGGGGCGGACTCAGGGTCGCCGCGACCGTCTCTTCCAGGGCGAAGATGCTGTTGCCCTCGGTCAGGTGGAAGTCGGTGGAGGCCTGGGAGATGCCCAGCAACTTGTTGACGTGGACGATGAAGTTCCAGCTGTCGTGGATGTAGGGCTGGCCGATCGTGTCGTGCAGCACCGGGTCGCCGAACGCGTCGAGGCTGGTGTCGGCCACCGTTCCACCCACCATGTTGACCGGCTCGACGTACATGAAGCAGACCGGCTGCTGGGCGTTGTTGTCCAGGGCGTCCTGGGTCTGGGTCATCCAGCGCGTGAAGCTCGCGTCCTTCTGCAACTGCTCGTCCACCTGGGACAGCTCGTCCGCCGGCACGCCGGGCATGTCGAAGCGCTCGAGGAGCTGCGGCGCGTTGATCCCCAGGGCCGGCCCCTGGTCGTAGGCCCAGATCGACCCCTCGGTCCCGATGGCTACCACCGCGGCGACCCGCGTGCTCGTCTGGGCCTGGGCGCTCCCCGACGTGCGGGCACGCTCGGGTCCCATCGTGGCCCACAGCATGTTCTGGGACGCCTGGGAGGAGCCGTACACGCCAAAGCGCGTCGGGTCGACGCCGTACGCGTCCACCTGGGCCTGCTGCTTGAAGTATTGGATCACCCACTCGGTGTCCTTGTAGTTGTTGTCATCCCCGGGCAGGAACGACTCGTAGCGCCCGCTCGGGTGGCCCGGGGGAAAGAACATGCCCCGCCCACCCCCCACCGGGGGCGCTCCCCAGTTGACCACCGCGATGCCGGCGTTGATCGCTTCCCACAGGCGATCGGTCACGTCGTCGTCCTCGATCTCGTCGACCGGGAAGATCGCGTTCCCGCCGCCGAACAGGGTCATGAACACGACCGGCCAACCGTCCCGGGGAACGGGCCCGGAGGGCAGGAAGACGTTCGCCGTCTGCTGCGCCTTCGACGGACCCTGCAGCGCCCGCTCCGGGGGCAGGAACTCGATGTCCGCCCCGTTGCTCCGGGGATATGGCGAGAGGGCCGTGTCGTCGTTCCCGTAGCCCCCCAGGAAGTCCGCTTCGGGGGCGGTTTGGGCCCCGGCCTGCCCGGCGCAGAATCCCAGCACCAGGCCGGAGAGGAGGCTCGAACGGAAGGCGGCACCGATCAGTGCGGGAACACGCTGCATGGAAGATTCGCGGCTCGGGACTCGGTGGAGGAGCGCCGACCCGACCCTCCTCGTCTGGCGCTCACCCCCTGAACAGGCGGTGAACACCCCTCGCGGGCGAGCCTAGTGGCAGCCGCCCCGAATCCAACCACCTTCTCACGGGATCGGCCCGATCGAGACCCCACGCTCCCCGAACCGCGGCGCTCCGGGCTCAGAACTGGAAGTAGATGAACTGCTTCTGCTGGCGCATGCAGATCAGGATCACGCACAACATCACCGCCAGCGCGACGTTCGAGCCCACCAGGACCACCGGCCAGGCGAAGGGCCTGCGGGCATGCCGGCGGGTCACCGCGAACACCGCGAACATGCCGACCGTGATCAGGAAGGCCCACAGGTACGCGTAGATGTCCACCGCCCGGGACCCCAGGCCGTAGGCCAGGGGGTTCAGCAGCGCCCCGTACATGGTCAGGGCCTGCTCGACCGACGCGGCGCGGAAGGTGATCCAACCCGCCATCCCCAGGGGCAGCATCAGGGCCAGGGCGAGGAGCGGCGCGCGCTTGGGCAGGCGATCCAGGAACGGGACCGCCCGGTAGACGAGGATCAGGACCGAGTGGTACAGGCCCCACAGCACGAAGGTCCACGCGGACCCGTGCCACAGACCCATGATCAGCCAGGTCAACAGGAGCGCCCGGTTCCGCTGCCCCTCGGTCGCGGCGACGGAGATGCCCCCGGTGCTCTCGGTCCGGAACGCCTGACCGGTGAGGGGCAGGTACAGATAGTCCCGGATCCAGCTCGACAGCGAGATGTGCCAGCGCTGCCAGAACTCCCGCGGGCTCTTCGACACGTAGGGCCAGTTGAAGTTGGCCGGGAAGCTCAACCCCACGAGCAGCGCCGAGCCCAGGGCGATCGTCGAGTAGCCGGCGAAGTCGAAGTAGATCTGGAAGCCGAACAAGAAGGTCGAAACCCACACGTCCAGGGCCCCCAGGGTACCCGCGTCCTTCGCGAAGGCCTCGTCGACCATCGGGGCCAGGCTGTCGGCCAACACGACCTTCTTGAACAGGCCCAGCACGATCATCTGGATCCCGAGGAAGAAGCGGTCCGCGTCGAAGCGCCGCTCGGCCTCGAGCTGGAGGATCACCTCCGAGGCCCGCAGGACCGGCCCGGCGATCAGCTGGGGCCAGAAGGTCACGTAGGTCAGGAACGACAGGAAGTTGCCGGTCGGCGCGCTGATCCGGCGGTACACGTCGATCGTGTAGCTGATCGTCTGGAACGTGTAGAAGGAGATCCCCAGGGGCAGGATGATGCGCACCCCGAGGTCCTGCAGCGCCGGGAAGTCCTGGCCCGCCAGGCCGCCGATCAAGCGGACGTTGTCGTACACGAAGTACGTGTACTTGAAGAACACCAGGAGGCCGAGGTTGACCACCAGACTGAGGGTCAACCAGCGCCGCCGTGTCCGCGGCACCTCGCTGTCGTGGATGCGGCGCGCGGCGTAGAAGTCGATGCAGGCCGAGAGCAGGACGAGGAAGCAGAACTCCCAGCGCCACATCCCGTAGAACAAGAGGCTCGCGAGCCCCAGGAGACCGATCCGCAGGCGCCCATGGGGCAGGACCCAGTGGAGCGGGATGCAGAGCAGGAGGAAGAGCAGATAGCCCCAGCTGTTGAAGAGCACGTCGACCCCCTCCCTAGAACCCGTGTTCCGCCAGCCAAGCGTCGATCGCCTCACCCAGCAGGCGATGCCCCTCGTCGCGGAAATGGAACACGTCGGGGGAGCCGTCGTTGGTCTGGCCCCAGAGGTCCGTCTCCACCAGCACCTCGAGGTCGAGATAGGGGATCCCTCGCTCGCCGAGGCGCGTCTCCAGGCCGGCGTGGTAGGCGTCGTAGGCCCCGCGGTCGTGGTAGAAGCTGGCGGCGTCCGCGGTCGGGCGGTGGGGCGCCTTGTACACGAAGGTCGGCACCCCGTCGGCCTGGGCCGCGTCGAACAGGGCCGTCAGCCCGGCCTCGTTCCAGCGCTGCATCTCCGGGGGCACGAGGCGCTTCGGCCGCGTGAACACGCGGAACACCAGGGAGGTGAAGGGCACTTTCCAGGCGGCGATGCAGGCGGCCTGCAGGCGGCCGCGCTTGGCATAGGCGGGCCAGCGCTCCTCGAGCCGCACCACCAGGGCCTCCTCAAGCCGCTCCTGGGGGGTCCCGTCCACAGCGCTGCGCTCCACCGGCGCGGCCGACTCCCCGTCGGTCTGTGCGGCCTCCCGCGCGACGCGGATGTTCTCGGCCCCCGCCCCCCCCAGGCGCAGCTCGTCCGCATCCAGGGGCCGCAGGTTGTCCAAGACGAGCTGGCGCACCCCCGGCTCCTTCAGGTCGTCGTACGTGAAGCCGACGACCAGGGCGTCGGGGATCAGGCCGTCCTGGCGAAACGACAGGTACGTCGCGAACAGCTCGGTCTGGTTGCAGTTCGGGTTGGCCGCCATCACGTAGGCGTGGGCCGACCCGCGGTCCTGCGCGGCCTGGGTCGCGTACCAGACCGCCAGGCGGTCGGACTCCTCGGGCTGGTTGATCGCGTAGAGCTGCGAGGCCCCGATCCACAGGATCACCGGGCGCTCCTCGGCTTGCAGCGCGGCGAAGGTCCCCTTGACGACCTGCATGTCCTCGAAGGGTCCGGAGATCTGCCGACCCCCGTCGTGGGCCACCGTCGGAAGGGTGTTGCGCCCCAGCCCGATGTCCTGGGCCTGAAACGCGGCGGTCCGGTTGGCCAACCAGTGGAACAGCACCAGCCCCCCCAGGATCCCGAGCAGGATGCCCGTCTTCCCGAAGGGCCCCAGGAGAGGTCCCGAAGAAGGTCCCGGACCGGAGCCTTCGGGCGCCCCCCCGCGGGGCTCCGCGGGGGCGGTCTCGCGCGCTCGATCGACGGGGTTGGGGTCGGCGGTGTTCACGCGGAAGGGCAACGAAATGACCCCCTCGGGGGAGGGCGGCGCAGAGGCTAGCAGCTCGACCTAGGGGCGCAAGGCTGGCCGGGGATCCCCGGGCCGGCCCCGCAGCGAGGCGTCGCGGACATGCGCGGGAGGCGCCGGGACCGCGGCCCGTCAGGCGGTTTCCTCGTCTTGATCGAGCACGTCCCCGAGGGCCTCGTCCACCAAGCTGCTGTTTCCGTCCGAACCGAACTCGAGGGGCGCCGGATCGTCGGAGACGATTTCGTCGCTGTCCTCGGCATCCTCCTCCAGGTGGACCATGACCGGCTCGTCGAACCCGGTCAGGGCGTCGTCGTCGTGCGCGTCCCCGCGCTCCGTCACCGGGGTGGTGGCCCCGTCGGTCCCCTTGGTGGTCTCGGAGTCCTCGACGCCCATTCCATCGAAGCGCGACAGGGCCTCCTCGTCCCAATGGGACCACTCCGCGGGGGCTTCGTCCCCCGGCTTGAGGCTCGCCATCTGCTTGGCGAGGGCGTTGAGCTCGGCGTTCTTTTCCAGCTCGTCCTTCACCCGCGCGCTCTCGAGGATGAGCTGGGTGGTGTTCAGGTAGACGTGGTGCGCCACCATGATCTGCATGCCCTCGCGGAAGCGGAACACCGCGTTGCGGGTCTCGAGCAGGCGGTGGAACAGCTCCTGGAACTGGACCGACAGGGCCGTGTGCAGCTCCTCCTCCGAGATCATCCCCGAGCGCAGCAGCAACTCACCGGAGAGGCGCTCCTCGGGCTCGCTGGCCCCCAGGAAGCGCTCCAGTTGGCGCGCGGTCAGGAAACCCAGCTCGACCAGGATCTCCCCCAGACGCAACCCCTCGGGGGTCGCGCTGCTCGCGGCGTGCACGAGCTGCCCGTCGACCATCCCCAGGAGGAAGTTCTCCCCGGGGCTGTCGACCCAGAGGACGCCGGTCTTCGAGCTGGCCGCGAGGAAGCCGACCAACTCCGGCAGGGAGAAGGTCCACGTGTTGCCCTGGAGCCCGGCCGAGGGGTAGCTCAGGTCCGGCAGGTCGGTGGCCCCGTCCGTCTCCGTCTCGTCCCCGTCCTCGCGCCGCGCCAGACCCCGGGCCAGGCGCTTGAGGAAGGTGCTGGGCTCCTGGTCCGCGCTCGCCCGCGCACGGGCGACGTTGGCGGCGTCCTCCTGGAGGATGCGCAGGATCAGCTCCATCTGCTGGAGTGCATCCTCGAAGTTCTGTGCCAGGAACGTGGAGCGCTCCCCGGTCAGTTCGCCAACGGTCTCGAGGGCCTTCTCGCAGAGTCCCTGGCAGCGCTCGAGCTGGGAGCGCAGAGCCGTGTGATCCAGGCTGGAAGCGGAGGTGGAGGTCTCGGAAGGCATGGTGGCATCGCGCCCCGGAGGGCGTGGGGAGGGGGGAGGGTTCCGGTGAGGGTGTCCGGCGGGTGGGGTCAAGGGGTCGTCTTTGGAGAAGTCGACCGTTCTTCCCGGGAGCTTGAGGGGTGCCTCGGAAGAGGATTCCCGCCGCGACCCGGGCCGGCCTGGTCTCCCCCGGGGCCAGGCGGCAGGATCACCCCCGGACGCCGAGCCCCGACCCCCCAGCGCCTTGCCCGAAGCCCTGCACATCGACGAGACCGACGCCCGCCCCCTGGGCGAGGTCCCCGGAGGCGACCCGGTGGACGGCGCGCTCCACGAAGAGCTGTTCACGCCGGACGGGGAGGCGCCCCTGCGGGTCCTGCGCCGCCGCTTCTCCGGCCGCATCGACCTGCCCGACGCCCGGGGGCGACAGCGGGTGCTGGTGGCCCTCGAGGGGTCCGGAGCCCGCGTGGACCACGGCGGCGAGGCGCCGGGGACCGCCCTGCGCCGCCTCGACCCCTACCGCGCACCGGGGGCCTGGCGGACCTCTCTCACCGGCGAGCTCCTGCTCCTGGAGCTCTTGACCGACGGCGCCCCGGACGACGTGGAGCTCACGGCCCTGCGCCTCGGACGCCGCACCCTCCGCGAGACCCTGCGCTGGCCCGCCGCGTACGTGTACGCCCACGGCGGCGGGCTGCTGATCCGCGTGACCGGCGAGGAGGACCCCTTCGAGCTCGGACCGCGCGAGAGCCTGTGGCTCGAAGGCCTGGAGGGGGACGAGGAGCTCGAGCTGACCGGTCGCAGCGAGGACCTGGTGCTCGTGTGCGCCCAGCTTCGGACGCCGGGCGCCGGGGACTAGACCCCCTGGCAGCCGCCTTCCTCCAGGGTGTGGTCGACCCAAGCGTTGGAGAACTCGCCGCGGCGCACCGCCGCGGTGTAGTCCGCGAGGGCTGCGCGGCGCCCCTCGAGTTGCTCGACGATCTCCTGCAGGAAGTCCCGGGCGACCACCACGATCCCGTTCTCGTCGCCCACCACGACGTCCCCGGGCTGGACGACCACGCCCCCGCAGCTGACCGGGAAGTTCAGCTCGCCGGGCCCGCGGTGAAGGGGTCCGATGGGCGTCACGCCGCGGGCGAAGACCGGCAGGCCGATCTCGCGGATCCCCTCGACGTCCCGGATCAGGCCATCGACGACGAAGGCCTGGATCCCGCGGTGTCGGGCCTTGGCCGCGATCATGTCCCCGACGATTCCGTTCACCGAGTTCCCCGCGTAGACCACCACCACGTCCCCGGGCCGGGCGACGTCCAGGGCCTTGTGCACCATCAGATTGTCGCCCGGGTACACCTGGACCGTGCAGGCGACCCCGCAGATGCGCGCTTCCCCCGAACGGTTCTTGATGTCCGTGGACACCGTGTAGAGCCGGTTCATCCGGTCGGAGATGTCCGGCGTCGCGAACTGCGAGAGGCGCGTCACGAGATCGGCGTCGGGACGTTCGACCTCGCGGCGGATGCGGAAGCCAGGGCCGGCGTGGAGCTCGGAAGAGCTGGGGCGAGAGGACATGGCAGGGTCGGATCGGCGGACCGGAACCGGAGGGACGCGGGCGGAAGGAGCCGTCGGCGGGCCCCGGAGAGGGGCTAAGGAATACCCCACCGGGACCCCGGCGGGCCCCCCCTTCGGCGAATCTTCAACTCCTCCCGCGGGGCACGGGGGGACACGGGCGAGTACTCTTCCTGCGTCCGTCGCCCCCTCCCCCGCCATGACGCCCCGCACGCCGTGAGACAGGACCTCACGACCCCCCTGAAACTTCTTCGCCGTTGGCGCGAGCTCGGCGACCGGGCTGCCGCGCGACGGCTGGAGCGCACGCGGCAGGGGTTCTACCGGGACCTGTGGCAAAGCACGGCCCAGGAGCTCGGCGCGGAGGTCGAAGAGCTCGGCGGCGAGCGCCTGCACATCCGGCGGGGCGCGGACTGGACCGTCGTGCGGCGCTTCGAGGTGGCCCTGGACAGCCGCATCGCGCTCGACCTGGCTGGCGACAAGCCCTTCGTCCACGCACGCCTCAGGGAGGCCGGGCTGCCGACCCCCGCCCACGCGGCGTTCGAGGCCCGGGCACACCGGGCGGCCTGGGACTGGATCGCGTCCCGGGGAGCAGAGGACGGCGCGGCCGCGGCCTTCGTCGTGAAGCCCGCGCGCAACGGCTCCGCCGGCAAGGGGGTGACCACCGGCGTGACCTCCGAGGCCCTGCTGCGGCGCGCCTTCGTCCGCGCGGGGGCCTACGACGGGACCGTCTTGGTCGAACAACAGGTCGCCGGCACCTCCTTCCGCCTGCTGTACCTGCGGGGAGAGCTGGTCGACGCGATCCGGCGGGATTCCCCGGTGGTCGTCGGGGACGGCCGGCGCACCCTCCGGGCCTTGATCCAGGCCGAGAACGAAGCGCGCCTCGCCGGGCACGTGCAGGCCTTCCACCTGCTGGTGGACGACCTCGAGCTGCGCGGGACCTTGGCCGCCCAGGACCTGACCCTCGGCAGCGTCCCGGAGGCGGACCGCCCGGTCGTGGTCAAGCGTGCCGTCAACCAGGGCTCGGCCCGGGACGCGAGCTCGGTGCGGTCCTCTGCCCATCCGGCCTGGATCGCCGCCGGGGCACGGGCTGCTGCGGCCCTCGGGATCGAGTGGGCCGGGGTGGACGTGCTCGCCGAGGACCTCGGCCGCGACCCGGAGGAGGGGGGTGTCGTCAACGAGGTCAACACGACCCCCGCGCTCCACCATCACCTGTTCCTGCGCGACCCCGAACAGGCCGCGCCGGTGGCCCGGCTCCTGTTGGAGACACTCCTGACGCGGCAGCCGTGGAGCACCGCGGGAGCGACAGGTCCGTGAGCGCTCGCCCCCCCGCCCTGGTCCTCGGAGGTTCGGCCAACGCGATCGCGCTGGTCCGCAGCCTGGGTGCGTACGGCGTCGACGTCCGGCACACCGGGGTCGCCGGCAGCGCGGCGGCGGACTCGCGCTTCTGCCGGGGGTCCTATCCCGTCGAGAGCCGGGCGAGCTGCCAGGTCGATTGGGCACGGTTGCTGCTGGAAGCGCCCCCCGACGAGCTCGCCGGAGCCGTGCTGTTGGCCTGCGACGACGACGCGATCGAGTTCCTCGCCGAACGACGGGACGAACTGGCGACGCGCTACGTCCTCGACGACTCGATCCCGGACCTGATGCTGGCGATGCTCGACAAGGGCCGCTCCATGGACCTGGCCCGGGAGGCGGGCATCCCCGTACCCGCCCGTTGGGAGGTCGAAGGCGAAGAGCAGCTCGAGCGGGTCTGTGACGAGGCCACCTTCCCGGTGTTGATGAAGCCCGTGCACTCCCACCACTTCCAGCGGGTCCTCGGGAAGGGCGGGCGCAAGTTCCTGTTGGCGGAGGACGCGACCGAGCTCGTGCAGCACTTCCGCACGATGCTCGCGAACGACATCGCCACCATGGTCTCCGAGAAGATCCCCGGCCCCGACTCGGCCCTGGGCAGCTACTACACCTACATCGACGGCGCCGGCCGGACGCTGTTCGAGTACACCAAGAAGATCGTCAGGCGCTACCCCAAGAACGAGGGCTTGGCCTGCTATCACCGCACCGTCTGGTCGGACGAGCTGGCGGACATCGGACGACGCTTCTTCGCGGGCATCGGCTTCCGCGGCCTGGGCAACGTGGAGTTCAAGCACGACGAGCGCGACGGCCAACTCAAGCTGATCGAATGCAATCCGCGCTTCACCGCGGCCCAGGAGCTGTTGGTCAAGAGCGGGATGGACACCGGTCTCCTGGTGTACCGGCACCTGACCGAGGGGATCGAGCCCCGGACCGAGCGGGCCCGCGACGGCCTGCACTACTGGTATCCCGACCGCGACCTCAAGGCCTTCCGCGAGCTGTCGCGCCGGGGCGAGCTGCGCTTTTTCGGGTGGGCCGGCAGCCTGCTACGCCGCCAGTGCTTCCCCTACTTTCGCGTGACCGACCCCGTTCCCTCGGCCCGGCGGATCCTGCGCAAGCTGCGCCCCGGAGGGACCGCGTGAGCGCTCCCGTGCGAGTCCCCCACGGGCGGCTCGAGGCCTTCGCCCGCGACCTGCTCGGGGCGGCGGGAGTCACGGCCGAGGAGGCCAACAGCGTCGGCCGGGCCATCGCGTGGTGCGACCTCGTCGGCCGCCGCACCCAGGGGGTTTGGCGCCTGCCGGTGCTGGTGCGGCGCCTGGAGGCCGGAGTGCTGCGGTCCCCCTGCGGCGCGCGGCTCGAGCACACGGGTCCCGCGACCGCCCGCCTGGAGGCCGACGCGGGCCTGGGCTATCACCTGGCGGCCGTGGCGATGCACGCCGCCATGGACCTGGCGCGCACGAGCGGAGTCGGCGCGGTGACCGTCTCGGGCAGCGACCACTTCGGGGCCGGCGCCTACTTCGGCTCCCTCGCGGCCCGCGGGGGCCTGATCGGCCTGGCGGTCTCCAACGCCTACCCGAAGGTGGCCGCCCCGGCCGGCCGGACCGCGGTCCTCGGCACCAACCCCTTCTCGATCGCGTTCCCCCTCGGGGACGCGCCGGTCCTGATCGACTTCTCGACCTCCCCGGTCTCCGGGGCCGCGGTGCGCCGCGCCACGGCCGGGGACGCGTCGCTCCGCGAGCACCTGCTCCCGCCCGAGCCCGCCGCACAGGACGCCCCGCCGGTGCAACGCTCGGGGGGCCCCAAGGGGTTCGGCCTGGGCCTGATGGTCGAGGTCCTGGCGGGGGTGCTGTCCGGGGCGGGGGTCTCCAGCGACCTGGCCTCCACGGTGTTCGACCTGGAGCGCCCCGCGGGCCTGGGGCAGTTCCTGCTGGCCCTGGACCCGGGCCGCTTCGTCGGCGCGGCGGACTTCGAGGCGCGCCTCGGGGGCCTGGTCGAGCGGATCCGGGCGTCCCTGCCCCTGCTGGACGGGCAGGAGGTGCGCGTCCCCGGGGACGCCCGCCACGCGGCCCGCCGGGCGGCCGAGGCCGCCGGGATCCCCCTGGACCCGGCCGACCTCAACGAGGTGACCGCCCTGGCCCAGCGCCTGGGCGTGGCCTGCCCGTGGTGAGGGCCCGGGCCGGGGGCCCGCGTCGGCTTTTTGCGAACACCGCAATCGTCCGGGGTCCGGATCCGTCTGCCGGGATGCGACCATGCCCTACGCTCCGTGTACCTCGGCGGGCGACCCCCCGTCCGCGCCCCCCTGGAGGGGCGCCTTCCGGTCCGGCCTGCCCCCGGTGGCGCGCGGCCGGAGAGGTCCCGGACGGACCGTAGCCATGAGCGATCCCCCGCCCCAGAACGAGCCCGTCGGCGAAGGCCTGGACGCGCTCCTCGATGCGGGCTATCGCTTCGCGCGCTCTCTGATTCAAGACCGGGAGACGGCCCAGGACCTCCTGCACGAGGCCTGCCTGCGCCTGCTGCCGGAACCGGAGCGCTGGACGCGGCCCTACCTGTTCCGGGTGCTGCGCAACCTGGCCATCGACGCCGCCCGGCGCGGGGGCCGGGTCGAGTACGTGGCGCCGGCGGAGCTCCCCCCCGAGGGGACCAGCGCGTCCCGGGCGGAGCAACCCGGCGCGTCCCTGGATGGGGGCTGGGACGACGAGCTCGAGGGGGCCCTGCGCCAACTCTCGGCCCAGGAACGCGAGGTCCTGCACCTGACCGTGGTGGAGGGCCTGACCGCCGCCGAGGTGGCCGAGATCACCGGACGTCCCCGGGGGACGATCCTCAGCCTCGGACACCGCGCCAAGCAACGTCTGCGCACCTTGCTCTGCGAGGATCCGCGCCACCCGGAGTGACCGCCATGAGTGACGAGCCCCTGAACCCCGCCGAGCCCCGGGATCCCGAGCGGTCCTTCTGCGACGGCGACGCGGCGCTGGAAGATCGCCTGCGGGCCCACGCCCGTGGACAGCGGCTCGATCCCGGGCGGCGGGCGGAGTTGCGGGCGGCCCTGTGGCGGGACCCGGCGGAGCACCCCGCGCCGGCCCCGGTCGCCCCCGTCGGGAGGCCCGTGCCCACCCACCGGGGCCTGCCCCGGCGGGTCGTCGCGGGCCTGTGCCTCGCCGCGGCGGCCGCGCTGCTGTTGGCCCTGCCCCTGGGTCTCTTCTCGACGGCCGAGGAGGTCGAGCCCTGGCCCGAGCGCTTCGCCCTGGAGGCGACCCGCTTCGACCAGTCCGGCACGGTCCCCCTCGGGTCCGACACGGATCCCGGAGCCCTGGGGGCGCGCTTCCCCGAGCTGGGGTTCGAGCCACGCCACGCCCGCCGCTTCGCGGGCCAGGGGCTGCGCCTGGTGGGAGGTGCCGCGGGGACCCTGGACGGGCGCCCGGCGGCGGAGCTGCGCTATGACGACGGTCAAGGCCAGTCCGTGCGCCTGCTCCAACTGCCCCTCGAAGAGGAAGAGCAGGAGGCCGCCCCCCTCGAGCCCTGCCGAATCGACCGGGACGGGCGACGCATCGAGATCTGGATCGAGGGCGGGCGGGCCTTTTGTCTGGTCGGAGAGCGGGACAGCCCGGCGCCCTTCAAGCCCTGAGAGGCTGTTGAAAGAAGAGGATACAGCCTCTCAGATGTCCCCTGGCGCAACCGCTGACGGGGTTGCCGCGCGCGGAGAGTGAGGGATTCCCACCCTGCGGGGGACATCGAGGCGCGCGGGGAGGCACGGAGCCCGGAACTCTGTAATGCTGGGGGGCCCGGGGCGTAGGACGATGCCGTGGGGGGACGACCCGCCACGCCGTGCCGCCCGCACCGCCGTCGTGCGGGTGGTCCAACCGCCGAGCCGCGCCCCAAGCTGACGAAGACGATGCTCATCCTCGCCTGGATTCTCTCCACCCCGGCCGCCCTCTCGCCGCCCCCCGCCGCGCCCGCCGACGAGACCGTCGCCCCCGACCGGCTGAGCGACACCCTCGGGCAGATCTCGCTGCTCCAGGTCGACGGCCAGGAGCGCCATCTGGGAGCCTTCTTCGAGGCGGGCCAGGTCTGGGTCCTCACGTACACCGGAGTCGGGTGCCCGATCGCCGGCAAGTACGCCCCGCGCCTGCAGTCCTTCGTCGAGAAGTTCGGCCCCGCCGGCGTGCGCTTCGTCGGGATCAACGCGAACCCCCAGGACTCCCCCGCGGCGATCGCCAAGGACGTGGACGAGCTCGGGATCGGCTTCCCGGTCCTCAAGGACGTGCGCCAGGAGCTGACCCGCACCCTCGGGGCCGGCACGACGACGGAGGTGTTCGTGTTGGACGCCGACGGCGCCCTGGCCTATCGCGGCGCCGTCGACGACCAGTACACCCCCGGTGCCGCCCTGCCGGCGCCGACGAAGACCTACCTGCACGATGCCCTCACCGCCCTGGGTGCGGGCCAGCCTCCGGCCGTGGCCGAGACCGCGGCCCCCGGCTGCAAGCTGACCCTGCTGGAGGAGGAGGAGCTGCCCGGCGCGATCACCTGGTCCAAGGACATCGCACGGATCGTCGCCAACAACTGCGAGAGCTGCCACCGCCCCGGCCAGGTCGGGCCCTTCCCGTTGCAGAGCTACGAGCAGGCCAAGGGCTGGTCCGCGATGATCGCCGAGGTCGTCTCCGAAGGGCGCATGCCGCCCTGGAACGCGGACCCGGCCTTCCGCGGACACTTCTCCAACGAACGCGCCCTCAGCAAGGTCGAAAAGCAGAAGCTGCTGCGTTGGATCGAGGAGGGCATGCCGCGGGGCAACCCCGCCGAGGACCCGGCGCCGCGTACCTGGCCCGCGGGCTGGAGCATCGCCGAGCCCGACGCGGTGTTCGAGATGGAGCGCTGGTTCGCCGGCCTCGACAAGGAGGGTGAGATCCTGTCGGGCGAGGGCTACGAGGTCCCCCGGGAGGGCACCGTGGAGTACCAGTACTTCACCGCCCAGACCAGCTTCGCCGAGGACCGCTGGATCCGGTCCCTGGAGATCCAGCCCGGAGCCGCCGACGTGGTCCACCACGTCCTGGTGCTGTGCGATGATCCCTCCGAGGCCCTGGACACCCGCCGCGACCGGCTCGAGTTCGACGGCTTCTTCGCCGGCTATGCCCCCGGGGACATGCCCTCGGTCTACCCCGAAGGCTATGCGAAGCGCCTCCCCGCCGGCTCCACGCTGATCTTCCAGATGCACTACACGCCGAACGGCAAGCAGCGCTTCGACCGCTCGCGCATCGGGCTGACCTTCTGGGACGAGAAGCCCCTGTTCGAGGTCGTGACCGAGTCCGTCGAGAACGACGAGTTCCGGATCCCCCCCGGGGCGGACAACTACGAGGTCCGCGCCGAGCTCGAGATCGACGAGGACACCGGCGTGCTGGTCCTCCTGCCCCACATGCACACCCGCGGCAAGGACTTCCGCTACGTGGCCCACTACCCCGACGGCACCAGCGAGGACCTGCTCCGGGTCGAGTACGACTTCAATTGGCAGGAGTCCTACCTGTTCCGGGACCCGCTCTTCCTGCCGGGCGGCACGCGGCTCGAGTGCATCGGGCACTTCGACAACTCGGCCAGCAACCCCAACAACCCCGACCCCACGATCTCCGTGGAGTTCGGAGAGCAGACCTGGCAGGAGATGTTCATCGGCTTCTTCGACAAGGTCGTCCCCCTGGACTGACGACGCGCGCGGCTCGCTCGCGCGGGACCCCGGGGCCCACGCCCCCCCCTCGCCCTCGACCGGGGCCCCACCAGCGGGGCCCGGGTCGAGGGCGAGGTCGTTTCGGGGGACCCACGGCGGACACGGGGAACCCCGGTTCGGCGCACGTCTTGGCCCTGGAACACGTCCGCTGCCCGGGCGATATTCCGCCATCCCCCACCGGCAGCCCGGTCGGGGGATCGCGTCAGGCTGTGGGGTGCGCTCCGTCGCCCCCCGCGCCGGAGCGGATGATCTTTCTTTCTTGGTCCCATGGACCTTTCTCCTGATCGAGTTCGAGCATGCAACCCAGTGCCCATCCCGTCACCGAATTGGTCAACCGGGTCGCCAGGCAGGAGCCGGGCGCCGAGGAGGACCTCTACAACCATCTGTTCGAAGAGCTGCGCGCCATCGCCCGGCGCAAGGTCGCGGGGGGCGGCCCACAGTCCTGGCAGCCGACCGTCCTGGTCAGCGAGCTGTGGCTGAAACTCCAGGGCACGGAGCTCGGGGAGGTCGAGAACCGGCGCCAGTTCTTCGGCCTGGTCTCGACGGCCATGGAGCACCTGCTGGTCAGCGAGTTCCGCGCCAACAACGCCGAGAAACGTGGCGGAGCGGTGGCGCACTTCACGCTTGACGAGTGCCAGGAGACTCCGGAAGGCGGCCCCTACCAGGACTGGACGGCCCTCGAGGAAGCCCTCGCGCAGTTGCGCGCCGCGGACCCCGAGGCCCACGAGGTCGTGCGGCTGCGCTTCTTTTCCGGCCTCCGGCCCGACCAGATCGCGGACCTGCTCGGGATGTCCAAGCGGACCGTGGAGCGGCGCTGGACGACCGCCCGGGCGTGGCTCGAAGAAAAACTCGCATGAGCACCCCGGAACAAGAACGTGAGCTACTGGACCTGTTCAACCGCGCCCTCGACCTCGCTCCGGAGGAGCGCGCGGCCTACCTGGCGGACCTCGCGGCAGGCCGGCCGGAGACCGCCGCCCGCCTCGAGGCCCTGCTGAAACGCCACCGGGAGACCGGCGGGGACCCCGGCATCCACATCGTCGCGGACGTGCCCCTGGGGGACGCCGAGCGCATCGGCCAGTTCCGCGTGATCCAGCGCATCGGGGAGGGCGGCATGGGGGTCGTCTTCAAGGCCCGCCAGGACCAACCCGACCGGCCCGTGGCCATCAAAGCCCTGGCGACGCCCCTGCCGCGCCAGGTGGACCGCAGGCGCTTCTCCAACGAGATCGCGATCCTCGGTCAACTCCAGCACGAGGGGATCGCCCAGGTGTTCGCGGCCGGGGTCTACGAGAGCGGCGGAGGGTCGCCGTCCACCGCGACGCCGTTCTTCGCGATGGAATACGTCGAGGGGGCGCGGGACATCCGCAGCTTCGCGGAGGAGGAGCAGCTCACGGTCCGACAACGCACCGAGCTCTTCGCCCGCGTCGCCCGGGCGGTCGGCTACGCCCACGGCCGCGGGATCGTCCACCGCGACCTGAAGCCCAGCAACCTGCTGGTGGACCGCAGCGGGCACCCCAAGGTGATCGACTTCGGCATCGCGCGCTGCAACGAGGAGATCCCCGGCATCACGTCGGTCCACACGCGGGGAGGCGTGCTGGGCACCCTCAGGTACATGAGCCCCGACAGCTTCCAGGAGGGCGGCTCCGCACCCGATGCACGCAGCGACGTGTACTCCCTCGGCGTCGTGCTGTACGAGCTGCTGCTCGGCTACCCGCCCCATGACGTGGACGGCCTGGGGGTCGCGGCAGTCGCGAAGGTCATCTGCGAAGTCCCGCCCCGGCGGATCCCGACCTCGCCCCAGGGGATCTCCGCGGACCTCAAGTGGATCCTGAAGAAGTGCCTGGAGAAGGACCCCGAGCGCCGCTACGGGACCGCCGACGCCCTGGCGGCGGACCTGGAGCGCTCCCTCAGCCATCGGCCGGTCAGCGCCGGGCCCCCCAGCCTCCTGTACCGCTCCCGCAAGTTCATCCGCCGGCACCGGACCGGCACGGCCGCGCTGGCCATCACGTTGCTCATCGCCCTCATCGGCTGGGTGGTCAACCAGAACCTGCAGGACACCCTGGCTTCCGAACGCCGGGAGTCCCTCCCGGCCAAGCTGGCGGCGATTCGGGCGGCGCGCCTCGGCATCGCCGACTCCTTCGGTTCCGAGCGCGGCCGCCGGGTCCTCGAACGGGTCCTCGAAGTGTTCGACGAGAACGGCTGCGCCCTCGATGGACGGACCAGCCCGGCCGAGCAGGCCCGCTGGTTGGCGCAGGTCTATCCCTACAGCGCCGGGGACGAAACTCGAGAGGTCTGGGGCGCGCTCTCCTCCCTGGCCTTCGGCATGCGCTCCGCGGGGGTCCGGGACGGGTTGGGGGCGAGCGCGGCCCACATCGAACAACTGGTGAAGCAACACCCGGACCCCTGGATGGGGCGCGCGTTCACGGTGTTCTTCGAGGCGCCCGACGACCTCGCTGCGGCCCTCGACACCCTCGAGGCCGAGGCCGGCGACGACCACGCGCGGTGGTCCCTGCTGGGAGCCGTTCGTTCGATTCGGCAGGGCATGGCCGAGGGGATCGCCAGCTTCGAAGAGTCGCTCCGGATCAACCCCAACAACGCCCCCGGCCACTACCAACTCGCGACGCAGTACGGGACCCGCGGCACTCCGCAGTACGACCTCGAGCGGGCACACCTCCACATCAAGATGTGCCTGGCCATCGACCCGGGCTGGGCCCCGGCTTGGACCCAGTACGCGACGATCGAGTACCTCCGGGGTCGCCGCGACGAGGTCGAGGAGCACTGTCGGCGCTCCCTCGAGTTGGACGACACCCAACACGAAGCCTGGGTCACCCTCAGTGCGGCGCTGCTCAGCCTGGGTCGGCCGGCCGAGGCTCTGGAGAGCGCGGATCGGGCCCTGGCCCTCAACGCCGGATCCGCCAGTGCGCACCAGAACCGCGGCAACCCCCTGGTCTCACTGGATCGCCGAGGCGAAGCGCTGCCGGCCTATGCCGAAAGCACCCGCCTCGACCCCCTGAGTCCCCTCTCCGCCCGGCGCTACGGCCGGGCCCTGGCCCTCGAGGGACAGACCGCGGCCGCGACGATGGAACTCCTGCGGGCGACCGGGATCCCCGGGTCCACCGCGGAGGATCTCCACCAAATCGGACTCACCTTCCACGAGATGGGAGACCTCGAGAACGAGATCGCCGCCTACCGCCTGGCGCTCGAGCTCCCCGGGAGCGGTCCCGCCGTGCAGGGTGAACTGGCCCTGGCCCTGGCCCTGCACGAACGGGCCGAGGCACTGGACGATCACACGGGCCTCGCCGAGAGCGTCCCGCACTACGAAGCCGTCCTGGCCCTGGACTCCACCGAGGCACGGATGCTGGTCAACCTGGCGGAAGCCCGGCAGATCTTGGATCGACCCGAGGCGGCGTTGCGCGCCCTCTACCCGGTGCTCGGAACACCGCACGAACAGCCGGGCCATTGGGAGCTGGCAGGAGAATGCCACGTGGCCCTGGATGAGCCGAGCGCCGCAGCACGGGCCTTCCGGCGTTCGACCCAGCTGGGACCCGAATTCGGAAGACCCCGGCTGTGGCTCGGACTGTCCGCGTTCGCCGCCCAGTGCGGGGACGAGCACGCCCTCGACCACGCCTACCCCGGCTACGAGATCTACGAGCGCAAGCTCGCGGACGGCACGCTCTCACGCGATGTCGTGGAGCGGGCCCTCGAACCCCTGGTGGCCTACGCCCGCTCCCTGACGGACGCCTTCCCCTCGCAGGAGCTGGAGGAGCTCGTCCTGTTGCTGGAAGAGCTCCCCCGTCGCTGATCCGGTCGGGGTCGTCAGCGCCGCGGGACCCGGGGGACGCGCAGGCTTTCGATCAGGTCCGTCTCTTCGGGCGCGAAGCGCTCGACCAGGTGCGAGGCGTGGAACAGCAGCTCCACCTCGTCGGCGGCGAAGAGGTCCTCGAGCCGCTCGGCCGCGGGGAGGACGCTCGCCAGGGCAGGGACGCCGGCCCCGAGGGCGAGGCTCAATTGGCGCTCGGCCTCGGCCTTCGTCACGCGCTCGGGCAGCTCGGGGTCCCCGAGGAAGACCGGCGCGTTCGCGAGGTCCACCGGGCCGGGGACGAGGGCGACCAGGTGGCCGGACGTGCTGCCCACGTTGACCCGGCGAGCCGTCTCGGCGCCGACGTACAGGACGTTGTCGTAGCTCTGCCGCAGGAGCCAGCGCTCCGGTTCCGCCCGCAGCACCACCAGCAACCCCTGGTCGTAGCGCGGTTGCTCGGCCCGCATCGTGTGGACCCCCGGCTCCTCCAGGGAGAAGGGCTGGAACGCGACCAGCTCGATCGGCGTGGTCTGCGGCGTGGCCGGCAGGGGGGGCAGGTCCTGGCCGGTGGGTGCGCTGGAACGGTTGGCGACGACGGCGCCGACGACGAGGACGCCAACGGCAACCGAGCCCGCGAGGGTGGGGAGGATCTTCATGGCGGAATGCGGGGCTCGCTCAGTTGGTCGTCAGTTCGATGTCGTCCAGGCCCAGGCGCGCCTGGGCGCTGCCGTGGGAGGCCCCGAACAGGAAGGTCAGGGACTGGATCGTGTCGAGATCCAAGGCCGGTTGCACGACGCGGAAGGCGCGCAGGGGCAGGCGAACGGTCTCGAACTCGTTGGCCCAGCCGGTCCCGGTCCCGCAGTTCGAACGCTGGTAGGGCTCGACGATGCCGGCCAGGAAGGAGGCGGTCGACAGGGTCGCCTCGTCGCCATCGGCGTCGACGACCCGGACCTCGAACTGCACGTCTCCGAGGGCGGCGATGGTCAGCGCGTTGCGCGTGGTCTGACACATCCGGAAGGTCAGGTGGCGATGGGCCGTCCAGTCCGACTGGGGCGGGCGCAGGTTGAAGCGCAGGAAGTAGTCGGAGCCGGCGGGGTAACCCAGGACGGCCCCGCTCTCGACGTCGGTCGAGTTGCAGTAGGCCATCCCGTTCATGCCATCCGACGAGCTCGTCGTGAAGGTCCCGTTGGGATCGTCGTAGCGCCCGACGAAGTACTCCGGCAGGTTGGTCTCCACCGGCGGACCGGGACCGACCAGGACCGCGGGGCGCACATCTTGGTAGTTTTGGAGGATCAGCTTGCCCCCTTCGCGGCCCTCGCGGAACTGCAGGTTGGCCACGACGCAGAAGGACTCCGGCACCGAGCGCGGGCGCAGGTCCTCGTACTGGCGCGTCAGGTAGTCCAGGGCCGCCGGGTTCTCGCGCACGTGGTATTCCACCAGGGGCAACAAGTAGCCCAGCATCATCACGTGGGTGACGGTCCGACCCACCAGGCACGGACCCGAGGCGACCGAGCTGCCGCCCCCGTTGTGGAAGTCGCCGTGCCCCACGCCGTCGAAGCTGATCGATTGGCGTTGGTTGCTGGCCCGCCCGAGCAGGTGATAGGACTGCGTCACGTTGCTGCTGACACAACCGGACACGTCCGCGTCCGAGCCCCCGACCCACAGGTGGTAGTCCTGGTCGTGGGGCGTGGCCGAGGTCGTGCCGAGGAAGTCCGTCGGCGCGATGCTGGAGATCAGCGTGATGTCCTCGGCCGTGTATTCCAGGGGCGTGTACTCCCCGTCGAGGATGCGGTCGTAGGCCCGCGCGACCCCTTCGCCGCCGCGGCTGTGCCCGATCCAGGTGATCCGGCTGGTGTCCAGCTTGCCCTCGAGGACGCCACCCTCGATCAGGTCCAGGTTCCCCAGCAGGTAATCGGTGTTCGTCAGGGTCGTCGTCGAAGCCGTCTCGATCCCGGGCACCGTGTCGTTCTGGTGCGACATGACCACGTAGCCGTAGGAGGCCAGGTGGTTCCCGATGTGGTCGTACCACAGATAGTTGTGTCCGTTGCCGTGGCTGACGATCACCAACGGGACGTTGTCCAGGCTGGCGATGTCGCTCGGGTAGAACAGCTCCTGCCCGAGGAACGAGCCGCCGGTGTAGACCGCCGAGGTGACCCCGTGGGGTCCGGCCAGGGCGGGGTCACGGGCCACGTACACGCCCGCGCCGCTGGAGTACCCGTCGATCAGGTCCCCGTCGTCCAGGAGACCGTCCCGGTTGACGTCGATGACCACGTCGTACCCCACCCCCAACATGCCTGCGGCGGTCCCGGCCGGCACGAACCCGCCCAGGGAGCCCGCGTCCACCAGGACCGTGTTCGTCGTGACGTCGCCGGCCGCGAACGTGAACACCTCGGCGCCCCCGGCGGTCAAGTCCACCAGGGTCGGATCGAGGTCCCACAGGGTCTGGTCCCGGTCCTCGGTGACGTAGATGTCCACGGTCACGCCGATCAGGCCCGCCTGTTCCGCGGGATCTACCGCGACGTGGAGATCCTCGAGCTCCTGGACGGTCCGAATCCACTCGAAGCCGGGGCCGCCGTCGCGCGGCACCCCCGCCAGGTCGACTTCGGTGCGCGCGGCCGCCGGCCCACCGATCGGCAGGGAGAGCCCGTTCGACACGTCGAAGCGACCGCCGGGCACGACCCCGGACACGAGTCCGGCCACGTGCAGGGTGCGGCCCGCCAGCTGCGCGCTGGCCGGTACGCGCCGGGCGAAGCGCAGGGTCCCGTCCGCGTCGGTCCGACCGAAGGCCAGGGTGCCCAGCTCGGAGGTGAGGCCCAGGGGGATGCTCCGGCCCGCGACGGTCCCGGGACCGGGGCTGAAGTCGTACGCGATCAGGGCCAGCCGATCGGGACCGGTCTGGAGGGTCCCCGCAAGCTCCTGGCCCGGCGAGATCCGGTCGGCCTCCAGCGTCAGCCGGGGCGTGTCCTGGGCGGGGGGAAGCGGATTCGCCAGGGCGGCGAGCGCCAGAAGGGTGAGGGTCGACATCGGTGGTGAAGGGGGCCGGATCGAACCAGCGCGCCAGGACGGACGGGAGTGGCCGACCGGAGAGCGCTGGGGACGACCTCGATCCTACCCGATCCCCCCCGGGCTGGAGGTCAGGGGGGCGGGGGGTACGATTCTCACACGTGGGGTGCGCCCGGCCGGCGCCGCCCCGCGTCCACACCTCCCCGGCCGAGCTCTCCGACCCTCTCTCCAACGCAGCCCCCCGACCCTCCGGGATGAAAACCCTCCTCGCCACCCCCCTCCTCGGGCTCCTCCTCACCGCCCTCCCGTCCTGCGTGACGCATTCGGTCGCCTCCGAGTTCCACGGCGTCAACGGGATGCGCGGCGTCCCCGTCGAGTACCAGACGACCACCTCCTACGCGATCCACGGCCTGTTCATCTTCCCGCTCTGGGGCAACGGCAAGAAGGACCACACCATCTCCGCCTTCACCGAAGAGGCCTCGCGCAACGGCGCCACGCGGACCCGCATCGTCGAGACCTCCAGCTTCAACTGGTGGTTCATCCTGCCCCCCATCACGTTCTTCATCCAACCGGTCGTGACCACCGTGGAAGGGGACATCGAGACGGTCGAGATGCCCTGAGGAACCCAGGGCCCCGCGGCTAGGACCCCTGGGGAGTCAACGTGACGACCCCCGGGGAGCCCGACTCCTCGGCGGTCCGCTCCGACTCGAAGCGCGGCCGCCGCACGTCCAGGCGCTCCCGCAGGGACGCGCCGCCGCGCTCGACGATCCACTCCTCCAGCACCCGCAACCGCTCCCGCGCGAGGGCCAGGGCCGCGACCCGGGTCCGTCGGTCCCGGCGGCGTTCCGCCCCGGGGCGCAGGAGCTCGAGCACGCGGTCCAGGGCGCCCTCGACGTCGAGGGCTTCGCGGTCCAAGCGGCGCAGCTCGCGCACCGGCTCCGCGGTCTCTTCCGCCGAACCGACCGCGTGCAGCGCGCGGATTTGCACCGCCAGCTCGGCCCGCTCCCGCGCGATGGCGGCCTTGCGATCGCGCAGGCGCGTGACGAGCTCCATCCCCCGTTCGGGATCGGGGTTCGCCAGGGCTTCGGCGCGCGCGATGTCTTCGTCGCCCAGCTCGTGTTGCACGACCAGGCGCAACTCGGGGTTCGCCCGCAGGGCGTCCAGGAGCGGGTCGAGCAACGCCGCCGCCTCCCGGGAGGGCAGGCTCGCACCGGGCCCGTAGGGAATCGCCACCGTCTGCGCGTTCGGCGGGGCGGCGGTCAGGCCGACCACGTCGACGAGGTCGGTCAAGGGCCCGAGCAGGCGCGCCGGCGCCGAGGACAGCGCGTCCAGGACCAGGGTCCCGAGCGCGTTCGCCGCCGCCCCGGCCACCGCCCCGGCGGAGAGTCCCTCCGCCGGCACCGTCACCCGCAGGGGCAACTCCTGCTGCCCCTCTTCGTTCCGCAACAGGAACAGGACCGTGTCGAGGGGCGCGGGCAAACGCAGGTACTGGGAGATCGGGCCGTCGGCCGCCTCCGACAGGGAGAGCGAATCGAGGGTCGTGCGCGTATCCAACGCCACGCCGTCTTCGCCCCGCAGGCGCAGCCCCAGGGTCGTGTCGAGCAGCCCGTCGCCGATCGCCACCCCGGCCTCCTCGGCGGCCCCGGCGAAGGCCGGCAGCTCGAGCCCGTTCAGCACCAGCTTGAGGCGACCCTTGGGCGCGGGGCTGAGGCTCAGGCGCCCGCTGGCCTCGAGCTGATCCCACAGGCGCCGTTGCTCCACGGTGAACGCGTCCTCCTCCTGGGACACGGCCCCGGCGACCGCGCCGAGCACGCCGACCAGCAGGTGATCGGCGCCGGTGCGCTCCGGCAACGGGACCTCACCGGCGTCCAACAGGGCGCGGAACGACAGGGTCCGTGGCTCGGTGGTCATCCGTGAAGAGAACCCGCGGACCTCGACCTCCATGTCCTCGATCGGCACGAGCAGGGCCGGCTCGACGGTCGCGTCCTCGTAGCGCAGATCCAGCCCGGTCAACAGGAGCTCGTCGACGCGCAGCTCGGGACCGGGCGCGGGGTCGCCGGCGGGGGGTGCCGGCGGCGCGGGGTCCACGGCGGGCTCCTCGGCCGGGGCCTCTTCGGGTGCCGCCTCGGGCGGGGCCTTCAGCAGCAGGCCCGCGACGCGCAACCCCTCCTCTTCCTGTCGGATCCGGGCCCGGGTACCGACCAACTCGACCCGCTGGATGCGCGCATCCCCGGTGCGGGGTTGCAGGCGCTGGAGGTCCACCTCCAGGCGCTCGAACCCGACCGATGACTCCGCCTCGGGGGTCGTGTACAGCCCCACGTCCGTGACCGCGAGCTCGGCCCCGAACCCCCGGGACACGTCGAAGTCCAGGGGCCCGCGACGTTGGAGGCGCAGCACGGTCTCGAGCTTGGTCGTCAGAGACCCCTCCTCGAAGGCGCTCGCGTCGAGACTCGCCTGCAACTCCGGCAGCACGCGGGTCAGGGCCTCCCCCCGCAGGCCGTCGACCCGCAGGTCCACGGCCAGGCGCGGTTCCCCGACATACGGGCTGAGCTCCGTCTCGACCAACAGGGAGCCCACCACCGGGGACGCCGCGCCACGCAGGTCGAGCCGCAGGGGCGGCAGGTCTTCGGGGTCCGGCGTGCAGAGCCATTGGGGCTCGGGCGACACCAGGGACAGGGAAGCCTCCAACGGCTCGCCGCCGTGCAGGCGGTCCACGAAGGTCAGGCGCTCGATCCCGAGGTCCAGGGATCCCAGGCGCAGCCACGGCGGCGCACCGACGCCCACGGGGGCGCCGGCATCCCCCACCGCAACGGGGGCGGCGGGCTCCGTATCCGGCCCGTCGGGTTCCGGTTCGAGGGGCTCCGTCGCGGATGCCCCGGCCTCCGTGGGCGGAGGTGCCGACAGGCGCAAGCCCAGCAGCTCGAGGCCCTCCGCGGTCCGCTCGACCTCCACGACCAACCCTTCGACCACCAACTCCTCGATGTCGTAGACACCCCCGCCCGGCCGTCCGTCGGCCGCGGGAGCGGCCTCGCCGGCGGGCGCCGAACCGGCCGGGTCCACCCGGGGAGCGTTCAAGCGCAGGGACTCGAGGGCCACCCACTGGCGCTCGCCGTCCCGCGCCGACAGATCGCTGAGCTCCAGCTCCGCCGCGCGACCCCCCTCGGGGACGCGGACCCAGGCGCCGCGCAGGCGCAGCTCCAACTGGCCCTCCGTCAAGGTGGACTCGATCCCCCCGGGCAGGTAGCTCGCGGCCGAACCGGCGCGCACGCCGCTGGCCCGCAGGGCGGTGTCGAAGGACAGGGCGGCGGGATCGAGGATCGCCTCGCCGCGCAGCTCCAGGGCGTCCACGCCACCGTCGACCGAGGCGTCCAGGGCCAGGATCGCCGGACCCGCGCCGGCCGCGGTGTCGACCCCCTCGATGGTGCCCCGTTGGCGCAACACGACGTCGACGGGCGGCTCCACGCTGAGGTCGCGCCAACGCAGGGCTCCGTCCTCGAGCACGAAGCGCGCCAAGCCGAAGGTGGCCGGGCTCCCCGCGGCGGACGGGGCGGGCTCCGGTTCGGACGCGGGCGCCTCGCCCTCGGCGGCTGGCGGCGTCGGCGCTTCTGCGGCGGTGGACCCGGCCGGTTCCGGCGGTGCACCGACCAGCCGCAGACCGAGCAACTCCAGAGCCCCCTCCGCCGTGCGGCCGACCTCGGCCCGCGGACGCGTGACGGTGACCGCAGCGATCGACGTGGCCCCCGGTGCGACGGACAGGTCTTCGACCCGCAGGGCCTCCAGCGCGAACAGCTCCTGTTCTCCGTCGGTCAACGCGACCTCGGTCAGGTCCGCGCCGATGCGCAGCGCGTCCGCCTCCTGCGCGAGCGCGGCCCGCAGCCGCGCGTCGAAGGACCCCGCCTCGAGGGTCGACTCGAGACCGGCCGCGGCCATCAGACCGCGCAGGCCCGTCCCGTGCAGACCGCGCACCGCCAGGTGCAGATCGGCCTCGGCGTCCAGGGGACCGGGCCGCAACGAGAGCTCGCCGCCGAGGGTCAGGGAGTCCCAGGTGTCCTCGGCGTCCACACGCAGCTCCAGGGTCGTCGGCCCGGGCACCGGGCCGCCGGGGTCTCCGCCGAGGGTCAACGACTCGAGGGTGAGGCCCGCGGTCAAGGCGAGGTCCAGGGGCGGGTCCAGGTGCGCTCCCGTGCAGTCCACGCCGACGTCCTCCACCGTCAGCCGCGCCAGGTGCAGGCGCGGTGAGGTCGCAGCCGGGTCGTCCAGAGCGTTCTCTGGGGCGGGGGCGGTCGCCGCGTCTCCGCTTCCCCCGGACTCCGGCGCCGGCGGCGTGGCGGGGGCCCCCGAGGCCGGGCGGGTGCGCAGTCCGAGGGTGGCGAGGCCGCCCTCCTGTTCCAGGTCGACGCCGACCCGCAGGCCCCGCAGGCCGACCTCTGCCAAATCGAGATCGCCGTTCGCGGCCAGGGTCGCGCCAGCGACGGACAGCTCCTCGAGGGCCAGCAGCGAGCGCCCGCCATCCTCGAACCGCAGGGGTCCGGCGGACAGGGACGCGTGGAGGTCGACGTCTTCGGAGACCTCGGCGCGCAGGGGAAACTCCAGGGTGCCCGAGGCCAGGGTCGGCTCGAGTCCCGAGGCCGCCAGGTGAGGGGCCACCGCGGCGAGGGTCAGGTCCTCGGCGCGCACTGCCAATTCGGCGCTGCGCCGCTCGCCGGTGGGCACCAGGGTCCCCTCCAGGGACACGACACCGGCGCCCTCCAGTCGGGCCGCGACGCGGACCTGCGCGGGCACGCCGGGTCGCGCGGGGTCGAGAACGAGGGCCTGCACGCCGGCGGACAGGTTCAGGTCCAGGGTCGCGGCGGGCTGGACCGCCGCATCGTGCAGGACGAAGCGCGCTTCGACGAGCTCGGCCTCGTCCACGGTCAAGGCGAAGGCACCGCCCGAGTCCGCGGGTTCGGCGGGTCCGGCATCCTCGGGCTCCGCCGGAGCCGCGGGACCCGGGGCACCGACCAGGTCGAGGCCCGCGACCCCCAGCACCCCGGCTCCGTCGCGTGCGGCCTCGCCCCGGAGGCCCGTCACCCGGACCGAGGCGATGCGGGCCGCGGTGGTCGAGGCGCTGGCCAGCTCGACCTGCACCGCCTCCAGGCCCAAGCACTCCTCTCCATCGGCCCGCAGGACGAGGGGCCCCAGGTGCGCCGTACCGGCCAAGTCGACCTCGCTGCCTTCGACGGGATCGAGCCGTGCGCGCCACTCCGTGCGCAGCTGGAGCTCCTCGGCCCGGGGGCGCAACCCGAGGGGCTCGAGGTACGGGGCCAACCGCGCGAGACCCAGGCCCTCCAGGACGAACGAGCCCTCCAGCTCCAGGTGGCGTTCAGCCCCGCGGGCGCGCAGGTCGATCCGCAGGACGTCGAGCAGTCCATCCGCCCAACCGGCGACCGCGATCCGCGCCGGCAGCTCCGGGTGACCCAAGTCCCGGGCGGCGACGTCCAGCACCAACTCCGTGGCGAGGCGGGGCTCGACGAAGGCGTCGTCGAGCACGACCCGGACACCGTGCACGACGGCCGCGTCGACCCGCACCGGGAGACCCAGGTCGATCGGTGCGGGCTCGACCGGCTCTGCGTCCGGCGGTTCGGACGCGTCGTTCGGTTCCGCGTCCTCGGGCTCCGCGGACGGGGGCTCTTCTCCGGCGTCCCCCGCCAAGGCGGCGTCGAAGTTCCAGGTGCCCCGCTCGTCGCGACTCGCCCACAGGGTCACGCCGTCGAGCTCCGCGCGGTGCACGCGCAGGTTGCCGGTCAACAGCGCGGAGACGTCGAGGTCGAGCCCCAGGTAGTCGACCACGCACAGGGGCGCCTCGGGCTCGGCCTCCTCTGCCTCCGCCCGCGGGGCGACGGCGAGGCGTTCGAACTCCACGCGACCGCCGAGGGCGGACAGGTCCAGGTCCTCGTAGACCAAGGTCAGACCGCGGCCCGCCGCCAGGCGGTCGACCAGGGGCGGGAGCCACAGGGGATGGGTCACGCGCAACAACAGCACCAGGGCGACCAGCACCAGAACGGTGTTGCGCAGCCAGCGCCACCAACGGCGGCGGCGGGGGGGGCTTGCGGGGGGCGTGCTCATCGCTGCTCCTCCCCCTCGGACTCCACAGCGCCTTCGGACGCGGCCTCCAGCGCGGCCCGTCGCACCTCGCGGGTCTCCAGGGGGTCGTACCCCTCGATCCCCAGGCCGCGCGCCACCATCCACTCGTGGGCCCGCAGGCGCGCGGAGGGATCCGAGTCCTCCAGGAACGTGCGCTGTTCGGCGCGGAGCCGTGCGGCGAAGGCCTCCTGGTCGACGCTGGCCGCGACCGCGTCGAGCAGGACGTCCGGGAACCGGCCCAGGGCCCCTCCGTGGCGCAGCAGGGCGGCTTGGCCCTCCGGCGACAGGGAGTCCTCGAGGGCGTTCCGACACAACACCGTCCAGGCCGCTGACTCGAGCCGCCAACCCAGGGGGGCCTCGACCGCGGGAGAGGGGTCGGCGTCCGCGGCCGGGAACGCGTGGCCGGACAGGGCGGCGAGCAGCTCCTCGCTGGCGAACAGCGCCAGGTCT
The DNA here is from genome assembly GCA_901007745.1 of Hippocampus kuda. Classification (NCBI taxonomy): domain Eukaryota; kingdom Metazoa; phylum Chordata; class Actinopteri; order Syngnathiformes; family Syngnathidae; genus Hippocampus; species Hippocampus kuda. The sequence continues at coordinate 57,197 of CAAKHF010000029.1, forward strand.
TCGGTCAGCGGAGCGCCGGCCTCGCCGGCCATCAGCAGCAGCGCGGAGCGGCCGCCCCGGTCGCGGAAGGTCTGTACCGCCTGGGCGAGGCGCAGGGCATCGAAGCGGTCCGCCGGCAGGGGCGCGATGCGCTCCGCGTGGTCGTCGGCCAGGGCCGCCAGGTCCGACCGCGCCTGGCGGAGGGCCTCGCCGGTCGCGCGGCGGTCGGTGGGCGCGACGCGGATCGCGAAGGCGGACCCGTCCCCGGTCCGGAACGGAGAGGGAACCACGAGCAGCAACGGATGACCGACGGTGGGTGACCCTTCGATCAACAGGGTCTCCCGGCGGACGTCTTCTTCCTCCGCCGGCCCGGGGGGGGCAGCGCGCACGATGGCCTCTTCACCGGCCCGGGCGAGCCGCTCGCGCTCGGCCACCGGGTCCAGGCCGTCGAGGCTGAGGCCCACCTCCAGGTCCGGGCCGAGGGGGGCGAGGGTCACGGCCAGGCGCTTCTCGATCGGCCCGCGGTCGGCGAACTCGTCCAGCCAATCCAGGGGGTCTTCGATGCGTTCGGGGGCCCGGGCCGCCAACGTGATCGTCGCACCGGCCGGGAGCAGGACCACCTCGTCGAAGAGCTCCACCGACTGTCCGCAGGCGCCGGTTTCCGCCCCGCGCCACCAGGCCTCCGCCTCCGGCCCCCAGGCGAGGCCGGTCCCGGCCGCCAGGTGGGCGCCGGACAGCAGGGGCACCGCGCCGTGCAGGTCCGCGACGAGCAGGCTCTGGGCCTCGATCGGCGCCAGCCCCGCGTCCACGAGGTCCTCCAGGTACAGGAGGCGCAGCCGTACCAGGCGACTCGGGCCGGAGTGGTCCGCCCCGCGAGCACCCCCCGGCCCCGAGAGACTGGTGCCGGGAACCAGCTCGAGCTCCACTGTCAGGGGCGGTGCGTCGAACGCCGGGGGAGGGGGCTCGTCCGGGGTGGACAGGCAACCGGCGGAGGGGAGGAGCGCCGACAGCAGTACGAGGGAATCGATCGCCGAAGCGCGCATGGGTGAGCGGTCCCGGGGGGGTGACAGGCTCGGGTGGGGGAACCGGGCGCGAGCCTAGCGCGGAGCTTCGCCCCGCGTCCAACCCGCGGGTCGCAATCCGCCGCCTTCCGGGGGACGCGGGCCCGCCTGCGCGGCCCCGGGGTCAGCGGTCCGCCAGACGATACCGGATCTCGCGCCGCTCCCCCCGGTCGAGGACGGTCAGGGTGACCTCGCTGCCGTGTTCCTGTCCGAGCCGGAACCAGACCAAGAACGCACGCCCGTGCAGGTCCGGGCTCTCGCCGTTCACGGCGACGATCACGTGGTGCGGCCGCAGGCCGGCGGCGTAGGCCGGGCTGCCGCTCGCGTCCTTCCCGAAGAAGGGGGTCACGGCCATGTGGCCCGCCTCGACCCCCGCCCGCGGCCCGCGGAGCGGAAACGGGAAACCGGGGTCCGGCCCGACGTTGCCCTGGGAGATCGACATGCGCCAATCGAGCACGGTCCGGCGCCAACCGTCGGCCAGCTCCAGGTCGGCCTGCATGCGTTGCCCGTCGCGCAGCCAATGCACTTCGATCGCACCGGCCGGGTCGGCTGAGCGGTGCAGGACGCCGCGCAGGTCCGCCTGGCCGAACAGGCGTCGCCCGCCGGCGGCGGCCAGTCGGTCCCCGGGCCGCAGGCCGGCGGCGTAGGCCGGACCGCCCTCGGGGACCTCGACGACCAGGAGCCCGTCGTCCCGGTCGAGGACCAGGCCGACGTTCTCCGGCAGGGGCCACCCGTACACCTCGCGCTGCTTGTCGTAGCTGCCGGTATCCAGGGCCGGCTGGCGCAGGATCTCCGCCACCTGGTGGCAGTGCAGGCAGGACTGTCCGGCGAAGTCCGCGCTGTTCTCGGACCAAGCCTCGAACCCCGGCAGGTCCCGGGGATGGACCGACGGCGTCGCGGGGCCGGGACCGTCGATGCCCCAGTCCGGGCGGCGCGGGTCGTAGTGGTGGTCGAGGACCCGGACCAGGGTGCTCTCCAGGGCCGCCGCGCTGATGCGGGTCGTGTCCGAGTGCTCGTCCCGCCCTCCGAAGATCCCGTACAGGGAGCCCTCCGCGGACAGGAAGTACCCCCACCAGGACAGGTCGAAGTCCTGGAACCCCGCGCCGGGGAGGCGTGCGAAGTCCAGGGCGTGGGCGTCCGTCAGACGCACCGTGACGAAGCGCGCGAGCAGGGGGCTCAGGACCGGGCCGCCCTCGAGGACGTCCTGGTCGAACTGGGAGCACTGCTTGCAGGGCAGACACCGCAGGGTCACGAACAGGGGCCGGCCGTCCCGACGCGCCTCGGCGAAGGCCTCCGACAGGTCCGTCCGCCAGACCAGCTCCTCCAGGGGGTCGGCCCAATCGCCCTGGGAGGGGCCCAGGATCGTGTCCCAGTCCGGCTCCTCCGCCGTGGACGGGGAGGCCGCGATCGCCCCGGAAACGCCCGCTTGCGGGGATTCCTGGCCGGTCCGGGCGGAGGTCGGAGCCTGGGCAGCGCCCTCGGCCGGCAACCAGGGCAGGGCGACGGCGAAGACCAAGCCGGCGCTCAAAAGCAGCTTCGAAGAGGTCACAGTTGGGCCTAGAGGGGGTGGATGGGGCGCTCCTTTCGATTAGCAGAAACGGCACCGGGCACCACCCACTTGGGCGGAGTTCCTTTTCCCCGTTGGACCCCGAACCGCCCCATGGGCTAGGATCCCGGCGTTCGGGGAGCGAGGGCAGCTTGTCACGGGCGAACGGGAGGGTCCTGGATGGACCGGGCCGGTTTCGCCACGGTGGTCGCCTTCTGCGTCGCTCCCGACAGCAGTTTCGAGTCTCCGGGCCTGTCTCTCCCTGCCGTTCGTTCCGTCCCTCGCCACTCTCCCAGCCCGGTCCACGATGCCACCGGGTCGACGCCGACGCGCGTCGCGCCCCGACTCGAATCGCAGCCCCGCACCGCCTCACGGTGCGCTCCGAAACCTGGCGCGCCTGCCGGTTTCCCCGGGCTCGAGCTGCACGGCGGCTCACCGTATTCCTCCCCGACGCCGACGTTCCCGCGGAACCCTCCGCATCCGAACGCTCCCGGGCCCCACGGTCCGGGGTCCCGCGCGCACCCCAGGGTGCCACGGGTCCTGGCACGGGGGTGGAACCCGAGCGTGATCCTCACGCCCGGAACCGACCCTGAATCGACTCTAGATGACTCGCGTTTCCGAACCTCTCCGTGGTCAGGACGGGTAGAGAGCGCACGACCCCCCGAGGATTCCCCCATGGGTACCCGCCTCTACATCGGCAACCTCAACTTCGACACGGATGAAGACACCCTCCGCGCCGCCCTCTCCGAGGACGGACGCACGGTGACCGATCTGCACATGGTGATCGACCGCGAAACCGGTCGCCCGCGCGGCTTCGCCTTCGCCGAGATGGCGAGCGATTCGGACGCGCAGTCCGCCATCGACGCGCTCGGCGGCAAGGACCTCGACGGCCGCAAGCTGACCGTCAACGAAGCCCGCGAGCGCACCCCCCGCCACGGCGGCGGCGGCGGTGGTGGCGGCGGTGGCCGTCGCGACTGGTAGTCCGCATCACCGGACGTGACCTCGGGCCCCGGGCCTGAGGACTGGCGAGGGGGGCGCCGATCCGAACCGGATCGGCGCCCCCCTCCCTTGCGTGCAGGCCAACTCGCGGGTGCTGCGACCGAGGGTCCCCGGGCGAAGCGCTACCGCCCCGACCACACCTCGCTCTCCGCGAGCGAGGGGTCCGGGAGCACGCGGACCGCCTGCACCGGGTTCCCGGCGCCCTCCTCGTCGCCGAGGTCCAAGGTGACCGCGTAGTCCCCCACCGGCACGGTCCCGCCCCCCTGGCGTCGACGTCCGCGCTGGGTGCGCAGGTCCCAGGACACCCGGTGGATCCCCGCGGTACCGGGGCCCTCCAGGCTGCGGAGTTGGCGTCCGCTCGCGTCGCGCACGACGAGACGGACGTCCCGGTCCCGGTCGGCGGGCAGGTAGTAGTAGAAGGCGGCTCCCGCGGCCGGGTTGCGCCCGCTCCAGCCACGATCCCCACTCGTCTCCGGGCCGACGCGGCGGCCCCAGCGCCGCGCGGGTTGGACCGGGAACAGGGTCGGCTCACCGGCCAGCACGTCGGCGTCCAGGAACTGCAACGGCGCGATGTCCGCCACCCAGATCCCGCGGCCGTGAGTGCCGGCGACGAGGTCCCGCTCGCGTCCCTGGATCACGAGGTCGTGCACGGGCACGGTCGGGAGCCCGCTCCGGAACGGGGTCCAGTTCGCGCCCCGGTCGATGGACACGAACACGCCGAACTCGGTACCGGCGAACAGGAGCCGCGGGTTGACCGGATCGAGGACCAGGGCGCGGACGACCTCACCGGGGGGCAGGCCGGCGTCGATGCGTTCCCAGGACTCGCCGTCGTCTTCGCTGACCAGGATGTGGGGCGCGAAGTCGTCCGAGCGGTGACCGTCCAGCACGACGAACACGGTCCCCAGGGCGTGGGGCGAGGCCTCGAGGTCGGCCACGTAGCGCGGCCCGGCCAGGCCCACCAGCCCTCCGTCGATCCGCACCCACTCGTCGCCCCCGTCGAGGGTCCGCCACAGGGCTCCGTCGTCGGAACCCACGTAGAGGGTGCCGGCATCCAACGGAGACTGGGTGAGGGCCGTGGCGTGCCCGCGCCGGGTGCGCGTGATCTCGGGGCTGATCACCTCCGCCGTGCGTCCGCCGTCGATCGAGCGCACGACGACGTCGCCGGCGTAGAACAGGACCCCGGGGTTGTGCGGGGACAACAGGAACGGCGTGTTCCAGGCGAGCCGCAGGTTGCGGCGCCCCGCGGGCCGCGCCACCCGGGACTGTTGGCCGGTGCCCAGGTCCAGCTTGGCGATCGCGCCGTTCTGGCTCTCGCTGTAAATCACGTCCTGATCCGTGGGATCGACGGCCACGCGGAACCCGTCCCCGCCGTTGATCTTGAACCACGCGTGGGTCGGGATCCCGTTCTGGCGGGTCGCGCTGGGACCCCCCCAGGTCCCGTTGTCCTGCAAGCCGCCGTAGACGTTGTAGGGCGTGCGGTCGTCCACCGCGATGTTGTAGAACTGGCTGATCGTCAGGTTGTCCTGGTGCTCCCAGGTCGCGCCGCGATCCACGGAGGTGTACACGCCGCCGTCGCCACCCAGCAACAGGTGCTCGGTGTCTTCGGGATCGATCCACAGGGCGTGGTGGTCCGGGTGCACCTGTCGCCCGAGCACTCCGAAGCGCTCGCCCCCGTTCCGCGAAGCGTGGAACGCGATGCCCAGCACGTAGAGTCGGTCCGCGTCGACGGGGTCCACGCGGATCTGGCTGTAGTAGAAGGGACGGGGGTTCAGGCTGTTGACGCGCCGCCAGGTCGTACCGCGGTCGTCGGACCGGAACACGCCGCCGGTCTCGAAGCCGTCGGGTCCCTGCTCCTCCTGGGCATTCGCCACCTGCCCGCCCTGGGACCCGGCGAAGCTGCGCACCTGCCCGCGCAACAGACGGCCGAGGAAGCGGATCGAGCCCGAGGTCTCGGTTCCGTCGCGGACGTACAGGAGCTCCGCCTCGTCGCCCGGGGAGTACGCCCGCATCGCCGCCACGAGCGCGTCCCGGTCCGCGATGGGGGTGCTCCCCAGGCCGACGATCACGTCCCCGACCTCCAGGCCCGCCTGGGCGCCGGACTCGCCGGCGGTGAGGCGGTCGACGCGGAACCCGCCCTCCTCCGCGTCGGAGCCGCGGATGCCGAACGAGACGCGCTCCTCCGAACGGGGCGGCGCGCCCCGCTCGCCGGTGCGCGCGGTCTCGACGATCGCGTAGAGGGTGCGCGGATCGGCGGCGTACAGGTCCAACCCGATCCGCCCCATGTCGACCGTGGGCAAGCCCTTGCTCAGCCTCTCCCAGGTGGTCCCCCCGTCGAGGGAACGCCACAGGCCCGAACCGGGACCGGTGCGTCGCGCGGGGTTGTTGGAGTCGAACTCGTCCCGCAGGCGCTCGTAGGAAGCGGCGTACACCACGTCGGGATCGCTGGGGTCCACGCGCACGTCGATGCAGCCGGTGACCTCGTCGACGAACAGCACCTGCTCCCAGGTCTCGCCGCCGTCGCGGGTCCGGTACAGGCCGCGGTCCGGCCCGGGGCCCCAGGTGCTGCCCATGGCGGCGACGAAGACCACGGCGGGGTCGCTGGGGTGGATCGCGATGCCGCCGATGTGCCGCGTGTGCTCCAGCCCGCGGAACTCCCAGGAAGCGCCGCCGTCCACCGAACGCCAGACCCCCTTGCCCCAGGACACGGAGTTGCGCGGGTTGGCTTCTCCGGTCCCGACCCAGACGGTGTCCGGGGCCGACGGGGCCAGGGCCACCGCCCCGACGGATCCGGAGCCCCCGCGATCGAACACCGGGGTGAAGCGGGTCCCCCCGTTCGTCGTCTTCCACAGGCCCCCGGTCGCGCAGGCGACGTAGTAGATGCGCTCGCGCTCCGGATGGACCGCGAGGTCCGTCACCCGGCCCCCCATGCTCGCGGGGCCCAGGTTCCGCCAGGTCAACGCGTCGAACAGCTCCGGCGCGAGGGGCGGCGCCTCGTCCTCGGAGAACGCGGGGGGAGCCCCGGCGGGCTCGGCGGAGACCAGGAGACCGAGGAGTAGGGTCGCGGTGAGGAACAAGGCTGGACTCCGGTGCAGGGGGTCGCGGCGCGGTGTGAACGGGGCGGGGAGAACATGCGACGAGCGGAGACCCTCGGAAAGGTCTCCGCTCGCTCGAGGACGCTGGTCCGAAGAGTCGCTCAGATCTCGAAGTGCGCGAGGACCTCTTCGGGAACTTCGAGCTCGGTCTCGCCGACACCATCGAAGGTGTAGCTGCTGGTGGTCGTCATCTCGATGGAACGCTCGCCGAAGTCCCCCGCACGGGTGACGACGAACGTGGCGGACACGAGCTTGTCCCCCATCAGCTTCAGCTCGTAGGTGCCGCTGACGTCCATCTGGCCGCCACCGCCGCCACGACCGCCGCGGGTCGCGCCGCCGCCCATGGCCTGGGCCGCGGCCTCGGTCAGGTTCCCGGTCAAGACGGTGCCGGCGGCGCTCCTCTGGACCTCGACCGAAGCGGTCTTGTCCGCGAACGAAGCGAACAGCTCATGGGGCGCGCGCATGCGCACGAGGGTGAAGAGGGCGCGGCCCTGGGCACCGCGCTGTCCCCGTTGCGCCCGGTCGCCACCGCGACCGCCCCCCGCTCCGTCGCCGCCACGGCCACCACCGGCGCCGTCACCTCCGCGACCGCCCCCGGCTTCGTCGCCACCGCGGCCGCCGCGTCCACCCCGGCCACCGCCGGCTCCATCCCCCCCGCGGCCGCCTTCTCCGTCGCGGCCCGCACCGCCGCGACCACCGCGACGGCTCTGCATGTCCAGCACGACCCACTCGCCGTCCGCGTTCTGGTGCACGAGGGTTTCGCCCTCCTTGTAGGCCTGGCTCTCGCCCACCTGGAGCAGGAGCGGCAGGCCCGCCTTGTAGGTCCCGGTGGTCGGCCCCTGGTCAGCGCCGCCGCCACCGCCGACGCCGCGGGCCCCGCCGGGACCACCGCCCTCGACGCCGTCGATGATGCGCTCGGTCGAGCTGGTCATCGAGAAGCGGTAGCTCTTGGCCTCCGCGAAGGCGGCCGTCGCGCCCCGCAGGGCCTTGCCGGCATCGTCCGCGGGCGTCGCCTGGGTCTCTTGGGCGGGAAGGATCTGGGGGCCGCCGAAGGAGAGGGCGGCGGTCGCGAGGAGAGTCAACATGGAAGAGGCCTCGAAGAGCGAGGAGTTGGGTCGGCCCTGGAACGGAGCGGCCGGGGAATGGCGGTTGTCCACCTCCGTGGGACCGCCCGACTGGGCCTGGAGGAACCAATCTGCCCTCCGCCGGTTCCGGTGGACGCGCCCGTTCCGTGGAATCGAGCTCCGACCCTATCCTGGGAGCCCGGCCCACGGGCCTCCCCGGGGCCCTCCGCGCCCCTCCCCTCCTCGACGGACCCCTCGCGGGGCCCTTCCACCCGGCATGCTCGGACTCCCTCTGCCCGCCCTCGCCCTGCTGCTCCTCGGAAATCCGTCCGCCCCGGCACACGCGGGGGCCGTGCAGTCCGAGGGGCAGGAGGAGTCTTCCCGGGGCCTCGGGGCCCTGGAGGACCTGGGGGAGTTCCAGGAGCGGCTCGAGCACCTGTTGGCGGAGGCCGGTCCCGCGACGGTCGGCATCCGCCTGCCGGGGGCCAGCGGGAGCGGGGTCCTCGTCTCCCCCGAAGGCCTCGTGCTGACCGCGGCCCACGTGGTCTCCCGGGCCGGCGCGGACTGCCGCGTGACCCTGCCGGACGGCCGCTCCTTCGCGGCCCGCAGCCTGGGGACCAACCATCTGCGGGACGCGGCCATGGTGCAGATCACCGCGGAGGTGTCGGAGTTGCCCTGGGTCGCGATCCCGGCACCGCGGGCCCTGCAACCGGGGGAGTGGTGCGTGGTCCTCGGCCACCCCGGGGGCTACCAGGCCGGGCGCGGACCGGTCCCGCGCCTGGGGCGCATCCAGGATCCGGGGGGCCTGTTCGTGTGGACCGACTCCCCGCTGATCGGGGGCGATTCGGGCGGCCCCCTGTTCGACCTCTCGGGGGAGCTGATCGGAATCCACAGCCGGATCGAGGAGAACGTGGCGAACAACTACCACGTCCCCCTCAGCACGTTCCGGCTCGGTTGGGAACGCTTGCTGGCCGGGGAGGAGTGGCGCCGCGCCAGCGCGAAGCTCGGGGCGCGGCGCATCTCGAGCGCCGGCGGCGGAGCGCGCCTCGACGCCCTGCGCAGCGGGCGACCGGCGGACGTGGCCGGCCTGCGGACCGGAGACGTGGTCACCCACGTCGAAGGCGAGCTCGTGCGCGACAGCGATCACCTGCGTTGGTTCCTGGCGGACCTGCGCCCCGGGCAGGAGGCGGAGTTCACGATCCTGCGGGACGACGCGGAGCAGCGCTTCTCGGTCACCCTGGGCGGCGCGACCGGCGCCGGGGGGTCGCGACAATGAGCGCTGCGTCCCGGCGGCGAGGATCGCGTTGGCTCCTGTCGCTCGCCCTGCTGTGCTGCCTGTCCCTCGCCCTGCCGCTCGAAGCCCAGGGGAGGCGGGGCTTCCGCCCGGACCGACAGGACCGTCGCGACGCCGCTCCGGTCCTCGAGGCCTTCGCGGACCACACCCAGCGGGCCCGCGCGAGCGTCGCGACCCTCGAACGCGGTGGACGCCGGATCGCCCTCGCGACGGTCGTGTCCGCCGAGGGCTACCTGCTCAGCAAGGCCAGCGAGGTCTCGGAGCCCGAGGGCCGGGTGACCCCGCGCCCCCTGGACTGCGTGCTGCACGACGGACGCCGTCTCCCGGCGGAGGTCGTGCTCGTGGACTCCGAGTTCGACCTGGCGCTCGTGCGGGTCGAGGCCCGGGACCTCCAGCCGATCCGTTGGAGCGCCTCCGACGCCGTCGTCGGCCGCCTGGTCGTGTCCGCGGGGCCGGGCAAGACCCCCCTGTCCGTGGGGATCGTCGGCGTCGCGCCCAAGCCCATCGCCGGGGCCTCGGGGTACCTGGGGGTGTCGCTGCGGGACGCCCCCGGCGGAGGCGTCGAGATCGTGCGCGTCCTGGATGCGACCCCCGCGCGCTCCGCCGGGGTCGAGTCCGGCGACCTGCTCGTGTCGATCAACGGGGTCCCCGTCGAGCGTCGCACCGCGGCGGTGGAGACGATCCGCTCCCGGGCCCCGGGCGCGCTGCTGAAGCTGATCGTCCGGCGCGGTGCGGACGAGCACCAACTCGAGGCGACCCTCGCCGCGCGGGAACCCGAGCCCCGCAGCGACCGCCGACGCCGGCGCTCGGCGCGCCTGGACGGAGATCAGAGCGCGCGCCGCGACGGGTTCCCCTCGGCCCTGCAGCACGACACGGCCCTGTCTCCGGAGGAATGCGGTGGCCCCCTGTTGGCCCTGGACGGCAGCGCCTGTGGCTTGAACATCGCGCGGGCCGGTCGGATCAGCACCTATGCGATCCCGGCCTCGGTGCTGCGACCCCTGGTGGCGGAGCTGCTCGCCGAGGCCCGGGAACCCGGGGACCGACGGCGAGCCTCCGACTCAGAGCACTAGGCCGCCCGGTGGTCTCCGGCGGCGTCCGGGCCCCTGCCCCCCGGACGCCCGCTCCCCCGCGGGCCCGCCGCCAGGCCGGCGATCACCTTGGAGAGCTCGCCGACGCGGACCGGCTTCTCCAGGAACGAGTCCATGCCGGCCTCGAAGCACTTGCGCCGGTCGGCGGGCAAGACCCCGGCGGTCAGGGCGACGATCCAAGGACCGCCCCCCTGTCCGTCGAAGCGCTCGCGGATGCGGCGCGTGGCCTCGATCCCGTCCATGCGCGGCATCTGGACGTCCATCAGGATGCCGTCGAACTCCTGGGAGCCCGCCAGGTCGACGGCTTGCAGACCGTCGTTCGCGAACACGACGCTGTGTCCCATGCGCCCCAGGTAGGAGCCGATCACGCGCTGGTTCACGCGGTTGTCCTCGGCGACCAGGAGGTTCAGGGTCTCGGCCCGCAACCCCTCCAGGTCCAGGCCCCGCTCGAGGGCCTCGGCCTCGCGGTCCCCGCGCAGGGCGGAGTACAGCTCGAGGAGACGGGGCGGTTGGACGATCGACATCGCCCCGAGGGGTTGGCTCTGCAACGATTCGGTGCGGCGCGGCAGGACGATCACGCGCACGGGACCCTCGGCGCGGGCCTGGTCGAGCTCCCGGGCGGAGATGCTGTCGGCGTCGTCCACCAGGAAGATGCGCTGCGGGTCCGGCGTGGATTCGGTCGGGGCCTCGTCGACGCCGGCCGAACCCCGCAGTCGCGCCAGGGTCCGCGTCAGGGACAGGCAGAGGTCCTGGCTGCGCACGCGGACGTCGACCCGGGTCGAGGACCCCAAGCCCGCCTCGATCAGACGGCCCCGGGCGCCGCGCAGGGGGAGGGTGAACCAGAAACGGCTGCCCTGGCCCAGCTCGCTCTCCACCTGCAAGTCGCCGCCCATGCGCCGCACGAGCTGGTGGCTGATCGTCAGGCCCAGCCCGGTGCCGCCGTGTTCCCCGGCGACCCGTTCGTTCTCCTGAGTGAAGGCCTCGAAGATGCGCTCCAGGCGATCCGGAGCGATGCCGCGGCCGGAGTCCAGCACCTCGCACAGCAGCTCGTCGCCGGCCTCGGTCCGGCCCAGGCGCAGCGCGACCCAACCCCGGTCGGTGAACTTGATCGCATTGCCCAGGAGGTTCGTGACCACCTGCCGCAGGCGGCCCGGGTCGCACTGGATCGACGCCGGGAGCCCCGGGTCCACCTCGCAGAGCAAGTCCAGGTTCTTCTCGTGGGCGAGCAGGGAGAGGGTGCGCGCCGGGTACTCCACCAGGTCCGCCGGGCAGACGTCGACCCGCGCGAGCTCGACCTTGCCCGCCTCGAGGCGCGAGAGGTCGAGGATGTCGTTCAGGATCGCCAGCAGGGACTCCGCCGACTGGTGGACGATCTCGAGCTGTTCCCGCTGCGGGTCGGCGAGCTCCCCCTCCAGGGTCAGGTCGGTCATGCCCAGGATCGCGTTCATCGGCGTGCGCAGCTCGTGGCTCATGCTGGCCAGGAACACGCTCTTGGCCCGGGTCGCGGCCTCCGCCTGGACGTTGGAGCGCAGGAGATCCTCGGACTGCTGGTGCAGCTTGGAGATCAGGTTGCGCGCGACGCCCATCGCGCGGGAGGTCCTGTGCCGCGCGCGCTCCGCCTGGAACGAGGCGGTCGACAGGTAGATCCCGACGCCCCAGATGATGCTGATCTGAAGGGACAGGACGCTCCAGGGCAGCGAGATCCCCCCCAGGGCGTGGTTGGCCAGGAAGGCCGCCACGAGCCCCAGGACCGCCGCGTGGGTGAAGCACAGGCACCAGCGGACGCCCATGAAGCTCTGGTCGGCGACGCGGATGATCGGCACCCAGAACAGGAGCGAGCGCGGCCCCCCGGTGATCACGACCGCGCCGAGCACGATCAGGAGGTCGAACACCAGGGCGATCTGCCCCCAGCGCTCGACGAGCCGCGTCGAGCGAAAGAGCTGGACCGCGCTGGTCGTCGTGACCAGGTGCACCAGGATGGCCACCACGAACAGGGGGAAGGAACCCTGGGCGGAGTCCGGCAACAGCGAGCGGTGCAACAGCACGAGGGCCGTCAGGAAGAGCATGCCCACGACGCGCAGACGCGGGATGTGCCTGCGGAACATCCGCAGGGTGCGTTCTTCCTTGCTGCTGAGGCCGTCCTTCCCGTCCAGGTCGGGCAGGTCGGAACGCGGCAAGACGTCAGAAGGTGAACCGAGGGCCATGGGGGGCACACCCGTTAGCTCCTCCGGACGCAGGCCGTGGGGGCCAGCGAGCGCGCCCGGAGCCGGGCAGTGAGGTATCGTCCGTCGGCTCCGTTCGCTTTTACGCAAAGACCCCGATCAAGGGTCCCCGATCCGCATTGTCACGAAGGCCGGCGGAAACTCTTCCGCCAGCCCCCGTGACGGCCCCGCCTCACTGGTCCAGGAAGCCCTGGGCGTCTCCCTTGGCGTCCCCGTCGGCGTTCAGCCAGGAGTCCAGCACGATGCCCGTATCCGGGTCCGCGAGCCGCTCCAAGAGGGTCTGCCCCAGGGGTCCGGCCAGCCCCGGCAACGCGGCGCCGTCCCGCAGGGGTCCGCCCTGCGCGGGGTCGAGCAGGGGGTGGCTGTTCGAGCCGGTCGAGCGCCCGTTCTCGAGCACGATGCGGTCCAGATCGAAGGCCACGTTGGCCGGGTCGAAGTTGTCCGCCGGGGAGCCGAAGTCACAGCCCTTGCGCTGATCGTCGTCGTCCAGGGGATTCGTCGGGCAGCCGTGCTCATCGAACAGGAACAACCCCGAACCGAGCCCGGCCGCCTGGTGCACCCACATGGGCGACTCGAGCTGGTTGTTCGGGTTCAGGCCGATGTGGCTTTGGAGCAGCGCGAAATCAAGACTCCCGTAGTCCCCGGCCAGGTAGCTCGTGCGGAAGGCGTCGTACTCGGCGCCGAAGTTCGCGAGGCCCTCGTCCGTCAGGTGACACGCCGAGCAGTAGCGCGGCCCCTCCTTGTCGATCTCGACCTTGCCCCGGATCGAGTGCGGCATCATCACGTTGTGCGCCAGGGACGGGTGCGCGGTGTCGGCCGGGTCGTTCCCGCCGCCGTTGCGATCGGAGAACGCGAAGGTCTTCGAGCGCTCGTTGTTGCGGTCTTCCCACTGGAAGAAGGTGTCGGTGTTCGCCGCGATCGGCCCCACCTTGCCGTCCGAGCCGATCCCCAGCTGGAACAGGACCGGGGATTGGTAGACGAAGTCCGCCTCGTCCTCCTCGAACACGATCCGCTCGCCGGTGATGTTGCTGAAGTTGTTGCCGGTGTCGTACTCGCCCTCCAGGTGGCAGCCGACACAGGAGTTGGTCCAGGACGCGTGGCAGGCGACGCAGCTCACGTTGTCGGCGTGACTGAAGCCGTGGGCGGTGCCGCCGGTCTGCTGCGGACCGATCCCGGTGTTCGGATCCCCGTCCGCGCGGCCCATCGCATAGGAGGCCTTCGTGCTGAACAGCGGGTCCCCGCCGGTGGGGTGGACCCGCCCGGTGTTCACGGTGACGTCCCGGGTCTGGACCACGTAGTGCACCTCGCCGGTCAGGCGGCTGGTCATCCAGTAGTTGCCGCTGGAGTCCCGGGTCACGTGGCGCAGGGGGTTGCCTTCGCGGTCCACGGCCACGTCCGCGGCCTGGCCGTCGTAGGTCGTCCCCGACACGGTCGGGGCGTAGTCTTCCACGGTCCCGTGGCAGGCTTCGCAGGTGATCGCCACGGCCTGCTCCATGCGGCTCTGTACCGTGCCGCCGGTGGCCGGATCGCCGCCGTGCAGGTCGTAGCTGCCGTGGCAGTCGATGCACCCCATGCCGGCTTCGTAGTGCACGTCCGCGGGCGTGTCGTCGCGCCCGTCGCCGTCGTAGTCCTCCTCGAGGATGTACTGGTTCCGGTTGCGGCCGTTGAAGGTGTTGTTCCCGACCTCCGGATCGAACAGGCGCGTGTCTCCGTTCGTGTTCCGGTACGAGACCGGGTTGGCCGGGTACTGCACGCCACGGCGCAGGTCCTGGTTCTGATCCAAGCGGATCCCCCAGTACTGCATGACGGTCCGGTTGGAGCCCTGGTGGCATCCGGCGCACGAATAATCGTCGATGCCCCGCACGAACTCCCCGCTGGGCAGGGTCTGGGCGATGCTGGCGATCAGGTGCCGGCGCGGGTGAGGCAGCTCGGGCTCGTCGATGTCGTCGGGATCCAGGGGCTCCAGGAGGTCCACGTTGGGATCCCCGGTGGTGCTCCGGCCCGACAGGCTGTACGGCATGTGGCAAGCGGTGCAACCCGACGAGCGGAAGTCGCCGTAGCGGTTGTTCGCCCCGGCGCTGCCCAGGTGGCAGTCGCCACAGGTGAAGGCCACCTGCTCGTGGTACAGCTTCGCCAGCTCCGAGTCGGTGATCACGCGCCCGCCGGGGTGCTGATCGTCCAGGAGGTTCGGCGCGTCGTAGTCGGGGTTGTTGTGGATCGCGTCGGGGCTGTCATCGCCGCGCACGCTGTAGACCGGGTGCTCGACGAGCTGGCCGACCTGCCCGACCTTTCCGCTGCCCACGCTGAAGCCGGGGTCCTGGACCGCCCGGAAGGCCTTGTCGGCCGCGGTGTCCTCGTACAGCCCCTGGTTCTCGGGGATCACGTTGTCGACGCCGGCGGCGTACATGGCCCCCGAGAGCACGCCCGCTTCGGTCGCGAGCAGACTGCCGGAGACGCTGTCGACGTGGGGCGCGTGGCACTCCCCACAGCTACGGCCCTCCTGGACGACGCGCAGGTCCCCGGGGTTGATGAACTGCAGGTAATCGAGGGCCGTGTAGGTCACGCCGTCGACGACGTAGTCCGGCAGCTTGTCGATCCCGGTCAGGGTCAGCCGGTTGAAGTACGCGAAGGCGTCGTTCTCCCACTGCTCGCGATCCCCGATCTCCGGCGGGGGCGGGACGTGGGCCGAGGCGGGATCCTCGCCGCGGGGGTTACCGCCATGACACTGCGTGCAGGTCATGTTCGCGGCCCCGGCGAAGGGGTGCGGATCCTCCAGGCCGGGCCCGGAGTAGTCGTTCTGCTGCGACCCGTTGTGGCAGGTCATGCAGGTCTCGGCGCTCGACGAGAAGCTGTCGCGACCGCTGGTGTTGCCACACCCCGAGGTCAACGCGAGGGCCCCCAGGGAGCCTGCCGCCAACAGGGCGAAGACCAAGCCCTGGGAGCGTCGGGGGCCCGACGGATTCCGGGTCCCCTCCTGCGGGTGACCCCGCCGCGGTCCGCGCGGACCGGAGGCATCGTGAAACACTGCGTGCTCGGCTCCCATTTTCAACTCCTTCGAATGCCCTCGCCAGGGCGGGGCACCCTGCTCTTCCACGGGCTTGATCGGTGGACCGGGTCGCCGGTCTTGAGGGCGAACGCGGCTCCTGCCGGCGGCCCCCCCGCGGGGCTTCCCTGGAGCAGCGCTCTTTTCCGGGTCGTCCCGGTCCCCCCGGACGGGGCCGGCCTCACCGGTCGACCTCCGCCTGGTCCCAGCGGGTGGGCAGGTGACAGCGGTCGCAGCGGTTCACCCAGCCCAGCCCCACGTGGTTGGTCGTGCGGGCCAGGTCCTCGGTGTGGCAGGTCACGCATTCGGTGTCGGTCGGCACGAAGTTGCCCACCTCCAGGCCCACGTGACAGCGGCGGCAGGAGGTGGCCGCGTGGACCCCGACGAGGGGGAAGCGGGTCCGGTTGTGCAGCTCGACCTGCCCCTGGGGGCGCCAGGTCAGTTGGTCGTGGCAGTCCTGGCAGCGGTTGCCCAGCTCGCCGTAGTGCACGTCCTCGTGGCAACCGATGCACCCGTCCGCCGCGAAGACCGCCACGGGCCCCCGGTCGTTGTGGCAGCGCAGGCACTGCGCACCGGCGTGGGAACCCTCGAGGCTCACGCCGGTCTCCGCTGCGTGGTCGAAGGTGAAGTCGTCCACCAGGTTCTTCCAGTCCCCCCCCGCGTGGCAGGTCGTGCAATCGGCGGGGAAAGTGTCGTGGGGCAGGACCGGACCGAGACCGCGCCACCAGCGGTGCTGGGACAGGGTCGAAGGCCGGTTGACCGCGCAGGCCAACACCAGGGACAGGAGCGCGATGATCGCCAAGACCGGCGCCCCGACGGAATGCGGTCGCTTGAACATCAGAAACTCTCCTCCAGGTGCAGGCCGATCGAGAAGGCGCCTTCGTCGTCGTAGGCCAGGGCTTCCAGGTCGATGAACACGCTCCAGCCGCCCATGGCGAAGATGCTGCGGCTGCCCCGCAGACGATGCTGGATGAAGTCGTCGATGGAAGAAGAAAAGTCGTCGGCACGGTGCCCGCTCAGCTCGTAGAGCAGGTCCCAGCGACCCTCGCTGTCACCGAGCCCGAAGTTGATCCGACCGCCCCCAGACGTGCTGAAGCGCCCCTTGGCGGCGAAGGCGGTGATGTCGGTGCGGCTCCCGTCCAGGAACAGGTCCGGGACCTCCAGGCCGGCTTCGACGTCCCCGCCGGTCTCGTCCTCGTCGTTCCAGAGGCCGGCCTCGCCGTGCAAGCGCCGGTCCCCGCGCATCTCGGTCCAACCGCCGACGGACAGGCGGTCATAGCGGTCCTCGGCCAGTTGGTCGGCGACCACCGGTTGTAGCTCCTGGCGCAGGAGCTCGGGGAAGCGCAGGCGACGGAACGTGATGTCCACGGCGCGCCGGGCGTCGAAGTCGCGCGACAGGGTCAGGATCGCGTGGGTGATCTCGGGCCCCGAGTCCTTGGCATCGTCGTCCCCGCCGTAGAAGTCGATCCAGGTGGAACCGTGGAAGTCCCAACCCTCGAGGGGCAGGTAGCGGACCTTGGCCACCAGGAGGTCGCGGTCGGACTTGCCGTCGTGCCAGCTCTTCTGCACACCGCCGGTCACCGTCAGGCGCTCGTCCTCGTCGACGGTCCAGTGGTACCAGGCGGCGATGGCCAGGTCGTCCCCGGTATCGAAGTCCTGGTTCAGCTCCGGCAGGTAACCCAGGCTCGCGCCGTAGCGGTCCCCGTTGGGACGCCGACGCTCCCACTGGAACCCGTCCACGATGCCGAACTCGGGCATCGTGCGCTGCAGGAAGCGACCCACCTCGTAGCGGTTCGGCGAGAAGCGATCGCCGCCCCAGGCGTAGGACAGCCGCTCGATGCGCGCGAAGGTCTCGTCCTCGTCCTCGTCGTCGGGGACCGTGGTCGAGCGGTCGTCGTACTCCCCGTCGAAGATCAGCTCGCCCCCCCGCCGGAAGGGGTTTTCGACCCGCAGGTTCGTCCCCAGCCGGACCTGGGAGTCCTCGCGCGAGTTCTCGGTGGTCCAGGTCCCGTCGTAGATCAGGTACCCCCGCCCCGAGATGCGCGGCGCGCGGTCCGAGGGACGGACGGCGCGGATGCGGGACAGGAGCGGCATGCCGGGCCGCCACTCCTCGTCGCGGTTTTGCCAGGGTGGCACGTCGGCCGCCCCGGAGTCGTTCCCGGACCCGGTCTCGTCGGTGACCTCGCCCTCCCCCTCCGGGGCGGGCTCCTCGGCGAAGCGCTCGGCGGGGATCCGCACCTCGCCGCGGACCCCGGGGGTCAGGGCCGGTAGGGGCTCGTTCAGCTCCACGAGGGCCGAGCGGGGTTCGAGGGCCACGATCGAGCCCCGGCGCACCCCGCCGTCCTTGGGGAACAACAGCACCACGTCCCCGACCACCAGACCGTCCCGCTCCCCGCGGTCGACGGTCGTCCGGCCGTCCAACTCGATGGACAACACGCGCACCTGGAGCACTTCGAACAGCTCGCGCTCCTGGGCCCCGAGGAACGGCGCTGACAAGCAGACGAGGCCCGCCAGCGTCAAGGCGAGACGGACGACGACGCGACGGATGGCATTCAATCCCTCCTCCCCCTGCGGCGCAGGGTCGGCCCCTCTTGGGAGCCGTGGCAACTGGCACAACTGGTCTCCAGCGGCCGATAGCGGACGATCTCCACGCCGGACTCCCCCTCCCACCCCAGGTGACAGGAACCGCACGCGACGTTCGCGTGGGACTCCGTCAGGGGGAAGCGCGAGTGCCGCTCATGGTCGAAACTCAGGATGTCGAAGCCCTCGGCGGTCCGGTGGCAACGGGCGCAGTCGGTGACACCGGCCACCTCGAACTGATTCGCGTGGGGGTCGGAGTGACAGTCCCCGCAGTTGGAACCCGCCGCGGGACCCCAGGTCCGGCCGTGCTCGTCCGGCCGCCGCAACGGCTCGTGGCAGGCGCTGCAACCGGCCGCCGCGTGGGCTCCATCGAGCTCGAAGTCCGTCCACAACTCGTGGTCGAACCCGTGGGGCAAGACCCGGAACGAGGTCTGGACGTGGCAACGCAGGCAACCCCGCTCGCCCTTGTGGCGCTCCGGAAGCGCGTGGCCGTCGAAACCCCCGGCGTGCGGATCCCGGTGGCAGCTGGCGCAGTCCTGGAACTCGCCGAAGTGCTCGCGGACGCGGCCGAACCGGCGGCCCTGGTCGTCGGGGGTCTCCGCGCGGGGGTGGCAGGCCTCGCAGGAGCCCTGGGCGTGGGCGCCGACCACCGGGAAGCCGGTCCAGGCCCCGTGCTCGAAGGGACGCCCGGCGGGATGGGGCGCGCCCTCGCCGTCGGGCGTGGCCTCCACGTCGGCCAACAGCACGTCGTCGAAGGTCGTGGACAGGTGGCACTCCGCGCAGGAGCCCTGGTCGTTCTGTTCCGGCAGCCGCATCAGCGCAGCGTCGAAGAAGCCCCCGTGGGCGTCCTCGTGGCAGGCCTCACAGCGACCGGCGGTGCCGTGGAAGCGCCGCGGCCGGCCCTCCGGCGGGTCCCGGTGGCAGGCGGCGCAGTCCGTGGTCGCGTGGGTCCCCTCCAGGGCGAAGGCGGTCCGCGCGTGGGCCTCCGCGTCGAAGGCGTGGGGCACGAAGTGCTCGCGCGCGTGGCAGGCGACGCACTCGGCCTCTCCGAAGGGCCCCTCCTCGAACTGCCCGCCGTGGGGGTCCGCGTGGCACACGCTGCACCCGTCGGGGTCGCGGCCGGGGTACCGCACCGCGAAGGCCTCGTCCTCGGCCGCGTGGCAGGCCGAGCACTCGAGCCCGTCGTGGGGCACCCGGAGGTCGAACCCCGACGCGGCGTGCAGGCGCGGGGTGAGCAGGTCCTGGAGCACGCGGCTGCGGGCCGCGTCCGCGGTGCGGGTCGGGTCCGTGGCCACGCTCGGATCCTCGGGCTCGCCGGTGCCCCCGAAGCGGGTGTGCTCCTGCACGTGACAGGTCCCGCAGCTCTCCTCGGGCGCGCCCCCCTCCAGGCGCGCGACCTCCGCGAGGAAATCCTCGGAGTGCGGGGAGTCGTGGCAGTCCGCGCAACGGCGCGGCGCGCGCCCCCGCAGGCCGCGGGCGAGTTGTTCCAGGGAGCGCTCCGTGTCCTCGGCGTGGCACGCGCGACAGTCCAGGCCCCGGTGCCCGCCGACCAGGGCGAGGTGCCGCTCGTGCCCCAGGGCGTGCTGCTGCTCGAAGGTCTCCTGGGTGTGGCACTCCGCACAGCCGCGGACCATCCGGCCCTGGTGCGGGTCGTCGTGGCAACGCACGCAGTTCGGCTCCAGGCCGATGAAGCGGTGCTCGCCCGCCGGCAGCACGTCGACATCGGCGTTCGCGTGGCACTCCGAGCAGGACAGCTCCAGGTGGCGTCCGTCCATTTCGAAGCCGATCAGGCGGTGGTCGAAGCGCTCGGGGTCGGGGATCCCGGCCTGGGCGAAGCTCCGCCGGTTGACCAGCGCGAAGCCCTCCCCGTGGTGCTCGCTGTGGCACAGGGCGCAACGGGCCGCCTCGGCCTCGCCCAGGCTGCCGTGCAGGCCGGTGTGCTCCTCCATCTGGGTCTCGATGGCCGCGTGGCACTCGAGGCAGGAATCGCGCATGCCGCTGAACAGGCCCCCGTGACAGCTGGAGCAGCTCGCACCGTTCTCCAGCTCCTCGACCGCGCCGTGCACCGCGGCGAGGGGTCCCGGCGAGGTGCGGTCGACGTCGACGAGGGCGATCAACACGACGCCGACGGTGGAGAACACCGCGATCCAACCCTGGGCGCTCTTCAGGCGTCCGAACAGGGAGCGCAGGACCCCCGGGGAGCGGTCTTCACGGCTCATCGCATGCCCTCCGACCACTGCGTTCCGAAGGTCAGGGCCGTGATCACGTGGAGGATCACCAGCAGCACCATCAGCAGGGCGACCCAGCGGTGCAGGTAGCGCCAGGTGTTCAGGACGGCGCGCAGGTCCTCGTAGCGGGCGGCGGACAGGGCGGTGCGGTACGCACGGCGCGCGAGGCGTCGGGTCTCGGCGATCTGCTCCGCATCGATCCCCTCGCGCCGCCCCTCCTCGGCGAGGCGCACCAGGAGCCGGCGCAGCTCGCGCTGTCCGGTCACCAGGGCCTTGACCCGCGTGAGGAACCCCGCGCCCCATTGCCGCCGTTCGACGAGGCCCTCGACCTCGGCGCGGAAGCGATCGCGGAAGCGCCGCTGGCCCTGGTCCCATTCCTCCGCGATCCGGCCCAGGCGCGCGCGGACCTCGGCCAGGGCCAACTCGTGCCCGTTGGCCGCCCGGGGAACCCAGGCGTAGAAGTAGCGCCCGATCGCCCCGGTGACGAGGAGCACCAGGAGAGCCCACCAGGCGTGCCCGCCCGGGGTGTTCCGCGGGGCCATCGCCGCGTGCATCGTCGCGCACAGGAAGGCCAGCACGCCGGTGGCGACGTGGCCGGTCATCCAGGACTGCAAGCTCCCCACGCGCAGGCGCGAGCGGGGCGAGCGGCGCAACAGGTACACCAGGTTCAGGCCCACGAGCGCGATCCCGGCGACCCCCATCCACAGGCCGAAGCCCATGCCGGGCCGCAACAGGAAGTGCTTGTCGTGGGCCGGTCGGTCGACGCGCTCGAGGGAGTAGTAGTCCAGGTTGAGCACGGCCCAGGCCAGGGCGAACAGCGACAGCACGAAGGCGATCTGCAACGCCCGCAGGAGGCCCGTGCCCTGTTCGCCCACCGGCTCGGGCACGGCGCGCAGGGACGGGTCGAAGCTCACCCCGGCCCGGCGCAGGAGCTCGATCGGCGCGACGCCGCCGGCGAGCACGAACACCTCGTCGTTGGGGACCGACACGACCCGCGGCCCCGCTCCCCCGGGGTCCTCGAGGGTCAGCTCGACCGCGTCCGGGCCGATCGACAGCACCCGGCTCTCGGTCAAGACCGTCAGCTTCCCGGCCTCCCGCGCGGCCTCGAGGCGCTGGGCGTTGCGGGACTTCAGGCGGAAGAACTCCTCGCGGCGATAGGACAGGGTGACCTCGGTCCCGTCCTGTTCGGCCAGCCCCAGGGCCGCCTCGACCGCGCTGTCTCCGCCGCCGACCACCAGGATGCGCTGGCCGGCGTGACCGCGCGCATCGAGCAGCGCGTAGGCCACCTTGGGCAGCTCCTCCCCGGGGACCTCCAGCTTGCGCGGGGTGCCCCGGCGTCCGATGGCCAGGCAGACGTGGCGCGCCGACCAGGCGTGCGGCCCGCTGTCCGACCGGGTGCTGACGAGGAAGCTCTGCTCCCCGCGCCGCTCGAGGCCGACGAAGGCCTCCCCGGGTTCGAAGGCCAGCTCCTGTTCGGCGACGACCCGCTCCCAGAGGGCGACCAGCTCCTCCTTCTCGTACTCGAGCCGATCCAGGCGCCCGACCAGGGGCAGGCTGACCGGTTGGGTCAGGACCAGCTTCTTGCGCGGGTACTTGGCCACGGTGCCGCCGGGTCCGGCCTCCTGGTCCAGCACGATCGCCCCCAGGCCCAGGCGCTTCGCCTCCAGGGCACAGGCCAGGCCGGCGGGTCCGGCTCCGACGATCAGGAGATCGAAGGCCGGCGTCTCGCCCGCGGGGTCCGGGGGCGGTGGCTCCTCGGCGATGCGGCGGGCGACCTCGTTCGCGACGGCGACCCCCTGCTCGATCGCGGTCTTGATCAGGGCGTGGGCGGTGACCTCCCCGGCCAAGAACAGGCCCCGGGTGCCGGTGGCCTCGAGCTCGTCCCCCAGGCAGGGCACGTCCTCGCGCTCGGCCAGGTCCGCGATCGTGACCGTGATCGCCCCGACGGGGCACTCGCGCTCGCAGGCGGAGATCCCCTGGCAGCGCGCACCGCGCACGACGACCGCCTGGCCGTGCACCAGCTCCAGCACGCCGTCCTCGGGGCAGGCCGCGACGCAGGTGCCACAGCCCAGGCAACGGGACAGGTCGACCACCGGGTGTTGGAGCTGGGCCTTGTCCGCGCCGATCCGCGCAGCCGTCTCGCGCGCACGCACGACGCCGCGCATGCGCGACAGCTCTCCGCGTCTCTGGGCGATCGCGAACAGCGACAACCCGAGCACGGAGACCAACCCCACGAGCACGATCCAGCTCATGGGTGAACCTCTTGTGTGCGGCTCCCTTTCATCGGCGGGAGCGCGCCGGCCCCGGGCCCCCGCGACGGGCTCGCGGATTCCGGGGGGCACCGGGGCTCCCGGCGGTGGATCGACCAGTCCCGCGATTCCCTTGACCCTTCCCCGGCACTCCCGGGTCGCCGCGGCCCGAACCGGGGGGGACAGGTCAGAAAAAAAGCCCCCCTCTGCCGATCCGGCGGAGGGGGGCCCTGGGCCTTCGGGGCGGCGCGCTCAGCGCGGCGTGGGACCGGCGGTCCCCTGCTCTCCCCCGGGTCCGACGTCGATGGAGCCCGGCAGAGAGGTCTCTTCGACGTACTGTTCGCAGGCGTCCAGGGTCACGTCGAAGCGACGGTCGACCTCCTGGCCCCACTCGGTCAGGGCGCGGACCTCGCGCTGGATCTCCCGGACGGCGCCGGGGTTGAAGTCGTTGCCCAGGAAGGTCGCGTGGTCGCGCATCCCCAGGTTGAAGGTCTCGAAGGCGGCGGCGGCGTGCTCGACGGTGTCGAGGACCCGGGAGTAGCGCTCGCGGGTCGCCTCCAGCCGGCTGCGGCTACGGTTGCGCATCTCGGGGATCGAGAAGGTCAGGAGGTCCGCCTCCCATTGGGCGAACAGACCGTTGGCGGCCGCCTTCATCGGCTCGACCGTGTCGCGCAGGGCCTCGGCCTGCTCCGTGGAGATCTCCACGGACTCGAGGAAGCCCTCGAAGGCGACCAGGGGATCGCCGACGAAGTCGTCGTCGACGATCGTGTGCAGGTGCTCCAGGGCGTCCCGGACGCGCGTCTGGGACAACTCCGATTCCAGGTGCACGCGTTCGATGCGACCCACCAGGTCATCGACCTGGCGCACACCGGCGACTTGGTTGGAGAACATCGCGCAACCGGGCAGGAGCCCGAGCGCGGGGACAGTGGCGACGACGGCGCTGACGATCTGACGGGGCTTCACGATTTCCGTACCTTCCCTGGGTAATGCTGAGGACCCCCCACCGGGCCCGGGCGCGTTCATCGTCCCCCCCGACGCGGGCCCTTGAGACACGCCGCAGAAAAGCGACATCCTGAACAAGGAGGGGCGCAGGGTTTCCGACCGGCCCGGGACCCCGGGCCACGGCGGTCCGCAGGCCGAAAAACGGCCCCGGGGGCGTCCAGGGGGCCCCCGGTCACCGCCCCCGATGGGCCCCGGGAGATCGGCCTCGCCGTCCCTCCGTACGACCGGGGGGGACCTTCTCACCGGCCTTTCGTCAGGACTTCATGCAGTCTTGAAATTCGGCGCTATCCTCTTCCGCCTGCTTTCTCGTCGGCGAACGGTATCGCGTCGACGGCGCCCCCACCCCGAACCGCATTCCCGATCCCATGCGCCTCATCACGCCCCTCGCGCTCCTGGCCCTAGCCGGCCCCGCCGCGGCCCAGGTCGCCCGCCCCTCTGTCCAAGTGGATACGGCCACGACCCCCCGCTCCTTCCAGGGCGGCATCTCCTCCCATGGTGGACGCGCCGCCGTGGCCTGGAAGGACAGTGTCCAGGGAATCTACGTCTCGGTGTCCGACGACGCCGGCGTGACCTGGTCCAGCGAAGCTCGGGTCGATCAGGACGGCGGCCTGCAGACCGCCAAGTTCATCGCCTTCGGCAGCTCCGAAGCCATCCAGGTCAACGGTGACCACGTCTACGTGGTTTGGGAAGACGTCCGCGACGGCGTCACCAACGAGATCTACTTCAACCGCTCGATCGACGGCGGCCAGACCTTCGAGAGCACCGACCAGAACATCTCGGACTCCGCCGGTGCGGGCTACGTCTGGACCCTCGACCAGGCCATGGCCGTCGTGCGCGAGGCGGACCCCGGCGACGACCAGATCCACTTCGTGTACACCTCCGAGGACGGCATCACCTTGAACTGTGACGCCGGCGACCCCACGGGCGGCCCCGAAGACATCTTCTACCGCGGGTCCATCGACGGTGGCAGCAGCTTCGGCAGCCCGATCCTCCTGACCTCCGCCGCCGGCACCGGTGCGGACGTCGACGAGATCGCGATCTGCGCCGACGGCGACAACGTGTACGTCGCCTGGATCGACAGCCGCGACGGCTGCTTCGACGACGTGTACTTCACCTACAGCGACGACCAGGGCGCTTCCTTCCAGCCCGAGGTCGCCCTCGACGTCACCGGCGCCGGCGATGCCAGCGGCCTGACCATGGACTGCGACGGCCTGAACGTCGTCATCGGTTGGCAGGAAGAGCCCGGTGTCACCACCGGCCCCGAGGAAGCGCGCCTGTCGGTCTCCATCAACGGTGGGGCCTCCTTCGTGACCTCCAACAAGTTGGTCGGTGACTACGTGGCCGGCACGGACGACGTCGACGACTTCAAGGTCGCCTACTCCCAGGGCAACGTGGTCTACACGATGGTGTACGACGACGTGGCCGCCGGCGGCAGCAACAACGAGGTCTACGTCAGCGCCTCGACCGACGACGGTGCGACCTTCGCCGCCGACACCCAGATCTCGACCGCCGGGGGTGGCTTCCCCCGCATCACCGAGGGCGGCGCCGAAGTCGCCGTCGTCTGGAACAGCAACGCCTTCCCGAACCCCGTCGAGAGTTCCTACTCCGTCGACGGCGGCCTGACCTGGGCCCCGCTGGTCACGGTCAACGACACGCCCCTCAGCGACACCGACTTCGTGGAGATCGGCTACGACACGGTCAAGAAGAACGTCGTCATCGCCTGGCTCGATGACCAGGGCACCGGCGACAACAACTCGAACGTCGAATTCGTCGGCGGCTACTCCATCGGCGGCTCCGGCTCGGCCACCCTGCGCAACGGCGGCACGAACCCCGCCAGCTACACGGCCTCGGCTCCGATCCTGGGCGACAACTTCGGCGCGACCGTCGACGTCGGCTCCACCGGGCACTCCCTCGGCGCCCTGGTCGGCTTCGTCACCCCGCTGAACCTGCCCTTCCAGGGCCGCACCATCCTGGTCAACATCCTCGACCCGGCCGGTGAGCTGCTGGCCCTACCCCTGACCCCCGGTCCCCTGGCCAACTTCGTCGTCCCGATCCCCAACGACCCCTGCTTCGCCGGCTTCACGCTGAGCACCCAGGGCGTCCACGTCGGCGGCGCCCCCTACGTGCTCTCGAACGCCCAGGACCTGGTCATCGGCGCCTTCTGAGCCTGAAACCCAGCGCGCCCCCCCGGGGCGCCTTGTTTCCAGACCGGCGGGG
>CAAKHF010000029.1:85724-130748 GCA_901007745.1 Hippocampus kuda
GGGATTTCCGGGCTGAGCGCTGCCCGTGCGGCGGTGGAGCGCGCCGGGCAGCGCGTGGAGGTGGTCGTTCTCGAGCGCGCGGACACCGTCGGAGGGAAGGCCGTGTCCCGGGAACAGGACGGCTTCTTGGTGGAGGGCGGCCCGACGGGATTCCTCGACACCGAGCCGGTCCTCGATCGCCTGGTGGAAGTGGCCGGCCTCCAAAAGCTGCCGGCGAACCCGGCGGCGGCCCGTCGCTTCCTGGTGCGCGGGGGCACCCTGCGCGAGATCCACCCCCACCCCCTGCGCTTCGCGCGCAGCGGCATCCTGTCGCCCTTGGGACTTCTGCGGGTCGCGCGGGAGGCCTGGATTCCTCCGCGGCGCGACCCGGGGGACGAGAGCGTCTGGGAGTTCGCCCGGCGCCGCCTCGGCCCCCAGGCGGCCGACCGGCTGATCGCACCGATGGTGCTGGGGGTGTTCGCCGGCGACGCCAAGCGCCTGTCCCTCCCGGCGGCCTTCCCGCGCATGCGCGCCCTCGAAGAGGAGCACGGGTCCCTGATTCGCGCCCTGAAGCGCCTGAAGGCCGCGGGGAAGGCCAAGGGCGGACCGGCGGGTCCGAGCGGGACCCTGACCTCGTTCGCAGAAGGGCTCCAATCCCTGCCCCGCGCCCTGGCCCGCCGGGGAGGCTTCGAGGTGCGGACCCGGCAGGGAGTGACGGACCTCGTGCGGAGGGAAGCCCGCTGGGAGGTGCGCTTCGACGACGCGCGCACGCCCCTGGAGGCCGACGCGGTCGTCCTCGCCACCGAGCCCTGGGCGGCCGCGTCCGTGCTCCCGCCGGAGCTCGCGGAGCTGCGCGCGGAGCTCGAGGGCATCAAGTGCCCGCCGGTCGCCGTGGTCGCCCTCGGCTTCCGCGGCGACGCCCTCGCACGGGTGCCGCGCGGCTTCGGCGCCTTGATCCCGCGCGGCGAGGGCTATCGCATCCTGGGGGTCCTGTGGGACTCGCACCTGTTCGCGGGCCGGAGCCCGGACGGGACCCTGCTGGTCCGCGCGATGCTCGGAGGCGCGGTGGATCCCGGGACGGCGGGCCTGCCCGCCGAGGAGCTGATCGAGGTCGTGCGCGCCGACCTCGCGCGGCTGCTCGGCCTCGTGGAAGAGCCGGTCTTCCGCACCGTCATCCCCTGGCCGCGGGCCATCCCCCAATACACCCTCGGACACCGGGAACGGGTGGAGCGCATCGAGGCAGCCCTGGCCCACTGGCACGCCCACGGTGGCCCGGGCCTGGCCCTCGCCGGCAACGGGCTGGAGGGGGTCGCTTTCGGAAAGGCCGCGGCGCGGGGTTGGCGCGTGGGCGGCGAGCTGGTCGAGCGACTGAGCTAGCCGGGGTCAGCGCCAGCGCAACCCGTGTGCGCGGACCTGGCCCTCGGCGCGCTCGAGGTCCCAGAGGATCGCCAGGCCGGAGGCCAGGGGCGCGACCATCGTCGTCGGGCCGTCGGTCATGGCGATCGCCGTGGCGTTGCGCAGCTCGGGAATCGGGACCTCGAACAACAGCTCGAAGGTCCTCGCGTCGCGGATGTCGATGCGGAAGGAGTGGGACTCGACCGCCACCCGGCTGCCGTCCGGCGTGAACGCGAGGGTCGCCGGAGTGCCGCGGTCGCTCTCCTCCCGGGGCAAGAAGAACTTCTCCTCCCAGGTCCCGGCCTCGAGGAACGCGTGGCCCGTGCGGCTCGCGATCACGAGCCAATGCCCATCGGGGGAACCGTAGACGATCAGGCTCCGCTGTTCGGGCAGCAGGTGAACCGGCTCCGCGTCGGGCTCTGCCAGGTGGAACACGCGCACGCCACGACCGCCCCAGTTGCCGACCGCGAGCCACTCGCGACCGCCGACGAAGGCCAGGCGGTCCCAGCGGTCGCCGCGGGGCCAAGCCCGGCGCCGGGCGGGATCCTCCAGGGGGAACCACAGGACCTCGCTCCGGGTCACGACGGCCGCGGTGCTGCCGTCGCTGGAGATCGCCGCCCGCAGGGTCAGGCCCTCCACGAGGGTCTCGCTCTGCCAGCCGCCGGCCCCGAGGCGCCAGCGCCGGAACCCCTCGGGCCCCGAGGCCAGGAACTCCCGGCTGCCGGGGATCGACAGCACCTCGTTGACCTCCTCCGTCCCCAGGCGCAGCGGGCCCCCGTCCCCGTCGCGCTCCCAGGCCAGGAGCCCGTCCCGGCCGGCGGTCAACAGCAGGCCGCCGTCGGGGGAGAGGGCCACCACCCGCGGGCTCTTCCCCTCGTGACCCCGCAGGGTGCGCACCGGGTCTTCGTGCGCCAGGCGCCAGAGTCCGCAGGTCCGTCCGCGCAGGAACGCGAAGCGGGTCGCCGCGGCCCCGGCGGCCAGGACCTGCGCGCTGGAGAACACCAGGGGAGAACCGTCCCGCAGATCGGTGACGCGCGTCGAGCCGTCCCAGGAGTGGCTGACCGCGACCGGTGCCTCCGGGACTCCGGCCCAGGTCACGCGCGTGACCTCGCCCGCGTGCACGCGGATCCGGCGCACGGGGATCCCGAGCTCCTCTCCCCCCGGGTCCGGGGACTCGAAGGGGCCGAGCACGTGCAGGGCCGTGTCGCGACCCCCCACCAACAGCCGCTGTCCCCCCGGATCCCAGTCGAGGGAGAAGGGGTACACCGCGAACTCGGGACAGGGCAGGGGCTCGCCGTCGGACACGCGCACGATCTCGATCCCGACGGGGCGTTCATAGCCGATGGCCAGCCGCGCACCGTCCCCGCTCAGGGCCATGCTGGCGATCCGGGCGTTCCGCTCGAGCTCCAAGACGGAGACCAGCTCGCCCTCCGGGGTCGCGTCGAACACGAGCACGCGACCCCGACGCAGTCCCACGGCCAAGCGTCCCACCGCGGGTGCCGACGCGAAGGCCTCCGCTGCCGTGCCCCCCGGCAGCTCGAAGAGGCGTGCACCGTCCCGCAGGCTCCAGATGCCCGCCAGGGCGCCGACCCCGGGTCGCCGGAAGCCGGCCAGCAGGTGCGTCGCCCCGTGGAACCGGCCATAGGTCAGGGTCTCGCCCTCCGCGAGGAACAGCTCCGGGCCGCTGAGCACGCCGGTGCTCAGGCGACGCAGGACCGGCCCGTCTCCGGTGCCTTGGTTCACGACCAGGTCGGCGTCCACGCCCGCCGCCAGGGGCAGGCCGTCCCCCTCGGGCACCTCCCAGCTCGACTCGACCACCAGGTCCGTGCGGGCCAGGGCCGCCAGGGCCGTCGAGGCGATGTCGCGATCCTCGCGCACGGCGGCGGCGCGTCGCAGCAACTCCAGGCTGGTGGCGCGGCGCCCCTGAAGGGTGGAGCCCGACACGGCCAGGGCCTGGCTGACGAGTGCGCTGCGCATCCGCTCGGCGGACTCCCGCTCGGCCTGTTGGGCCCGGCGCAGGGAGCGCTGCAGCAACACGTTGGTCCGCGCCGCACCGATGGCGAGAGCCACCAGCAGGAACAGGGTCAGGGCCGCCAACCCCGCGGACATCGGTTCGCGGCGCGCCCACAACAGGAGCCGCTCCAAGCTCCCGGTGCGCCGGGCCTGGATCGGCTCGTGCCCCACCCAACGGTCCAGGTCGTCGGCCAGGGCGTTGGCCGACAGGTAGCGCCGCGCCGGCTCCTTCTGGAGGCACTTCAGGGTGATCGTCTCGAGGTCCCGCGGGACGCGGCCCGGGCCGGTGGGCAGCTCCCGCGGCGGACGCTCGCGCACGGCCCGCAGGAGGTCCGAGACCGTGTCTCCGTCGAAGGGCGGTTGCCCCCCCAGGAGCTCATGCAGGATGCAGCCGAGGGCCCAGACGTCCGTGGCGACGGTCAATTCCCCGCCGGCCCCGGCCTGTTCGGGGGCCATGTAGGCCGGCGTCCCGACCATCCAACCGGTCCGCGTCACGTCTCCGTCGCGGTCGATGCGCTTGGCGATCCCGAAGTCCGCGACGTAGGCCTGGCCCTCGGAATCGAGGAGCACGTTCGAGGGTTTCAGGTCGCGGTGCAGGATGCCCCGCTGATGGGCGTGGTGCACGGCCCGCGCGATCCGCGCGACCAGGACCGCGGCCCGCTCGGGGGCGCCCTCGAAGCGCGGGCGCGCCGCGGACAGGCTCTCCCCCTCGACGAGCTTCATCGCGATGTAGGGCCGCTCGTCCACGGCCCCGACCGCGTAGACCGGCACGATCGCGGCGTGGTCCAAGCGCGCGATCGCCTCGGCCTCGGCGCGGAAGCGCGCCACCTCGGCGTCGCTGGCCAGGCGGCCCGAGCGCAACAGCTTCAGGGCCACGATCCGCCCCAGGGACACCTGCCGGGCGCGGTGTACGACGCCGGCTCCGCCGGAGGCCAACTCGCCGAGCAGCTCGTAGTCGCCGAAGCGTTCGCCGGGCCTCAGGGGTTCCTGGGTGGTCTCCGCGACGCTCGAACGCAGGCGATCGGTCGCGTCGTCCAGGGCGTCGGAGCGCAGGTGGGAGCGCAGGAGCTCGTGGACACGCCCGGCCACCTCCGGATCCTCGTCCGCGAGGCGCGCGAGGAGCTCGGCCCGGTGGGCCTCGTCCCCGTCCAGGGCCTCGAAGAACAGCTCCTTGGCGCGCCTCTCCGTGTCCCCGCTGCTCCCGGTCTGCCCCTGGGCCATGGGCCCATGGTAGCTCGTCGGCTCAGTCTTCGACGACCGCCTTCGGCCGCGGGCGCGCGGCCTCGCTGGTCAGGTCGCGCAGGAGACCCCGTTCGATCTCCACCAGGCGCCAGTCCGCGTCGAACACCGCCACCAGCCCCTGCATGTCCGCGTCCACCTGCTGGAGGTCGACGGAGGCGGACACGAAGCGGTCGAAGGCGTAGCTGGCGCGGAACCCGACGTCGTTGGCCGCGTACCAACCCCAGGCCAGCAGCACGCCGTCCTGACCAGCCACGGGATGTTCGCCGACCCACAGGGGCGCACCGAAGCGCTCGAGACAGGCGGTCAGGTCCGCGGCCCCGGGCGCGAGGCCCGCCTCGCGGCCCTCGGGCAGGGGCTCGTAGCGCGAGTCACGGTTCCATTCCACGCGCACGCATCCGGCTCCGACGGCGAGGACCGCGAGCCACGGCAGGAGGGAGGACTTCACTCGTGGATGTCGCTCCAGGGCATCGCGTAGGCGGTCTCGTCCGCAGCGAAGGTCGCCCCCACGTGGGTGAGGATTCCGTCCTCGTCGAAGAAGGCCCAGACGCGGTCCTCGCGGGTGTCCTCGTTGAAGAAGCCGACCACCACGGCGTAGAGCCCCGCCCGCTTCTTCTTGACGTGGTCGAAGCGGTACGCGCTGCGCAGGCCGAGCTGCACGACCTCGGTCGGCGCGCCGAGGACGTTGACCACCTCGGCGCTGCTCATCCCCACCTGCAGGGTGGAGACGCGTCCGGGGTCGATCGGTTCGTTGAGGCTGGTGCGCGCCACGAGACAACCCGGCAGACCGAGCAGGGAGACCGCGACGAGCGCCCGAGCCCAGGCTCCGGCGGGAACGGCTGAGGGGAGGGTCCTGTTCATGGGCGGATCCTACGGCCGCGAAGATCCTTCTCGAACCGTGGCCCCCGGGAACTTGTCGGGCGGGGGCGTAAGGGCCTGGCAAGCGCCGCGCAACGCTCTGGTCGACTTACCCAGCCGTGACCCCCCGGGGTTCACGCGGCACGACCCGCCGGTCGAACTAGGCCCCGACCCGGTGGCCGTGCCGCGCACGGCTCGCACCGCAAACACGCCCCCCCAGGGAGAAGAGAACATGAAGCCCGAGATCTCCGACACGCAGATCCGCTCGAGTGTGCGCATGGCCCTGACCCAGATGCGCCTCGACGTTCAAGCGCTCTCCATCGCGAGCGCCCGCGGCGTCGTGCGCGTCACCGGTGAGCTCCGGCGTAGCACCGCCGAGGCGCCGCCGATCCGCGCCGCGATGCTGGAGGACTTCGAACGCGCGCTGCGCCGGCTCAAGGGGGTCCGCCGCGTGCACCTCGACCCGGTGAACTGGCGTCAGGCCCCGGGCGGCAGCTGGACCCCGATCTTCGCCGTGGGAGCGGGGCGCGCGAGCGCCCGCAAGGGCGCCCGCGGCGGGTCCTCGGCGCTCCACGAGCTGGGTCAGACGCCCCGCTCGGACATCGGGACCGACTCCCTCGGGCTCAGCGAGGCGCTGCCGCTGCTGAACCGCGGCAGGAGCATCGGGACCGCGCGACGGTACCGCGCGTAGTCCTCGCCGTGGGCGGCGATCAGATCGCGCTCCTCGAGGCGGATGCCCACCACCACGACGTAGGTCGTCGTGACGATCGCGAAGAACAGGTGACCCTGGGTCATCGTGGGAGCCGACCAGAAGGCCACCACGAGGCCCAGGTACAACGGATGCCGGGTGCGCCGGTACAGGGAGCGCAGGCGGAAGCGCGGCTCTTCGTAGGGCACGCCCCGGAAGGCCATGACCCCCTGGCGCAACCCGAACAGGTCGAAGTGGTCGATCAGGAAGCTCGCGAACAGGACCAAGCCCCAGCCGGCCCAGGACAGGGCGGTCAACGCGAGGCCCAGACCGCCCTCGACGCTCCAGACCACCGTCGGCAGCGGGCGCCACAGGTAGACCATCGCAAGCAGGATCAGGCAGGTGGCGAGGACGAAGGTCGAGCGCTCCGCCGGCCAGGGCACGAGCTTGGTCCAACGCTCCTTGAACCCGCGGCGGGCCATGATCGTGTGCTGGATCGCGAACAGGGCCAGGAGCCCGGTGTTCACCAGCAGGGCGGTCCCCACGGGGGCCGCCGGCCCGACGTCGATGGTGGGCGTCAACCAGAGGCCCTGCACGAACAGGATCACCCGGGTGAACGTGACGAGGAACAGCGCGTAGACCAGCGTGCTGTAGGTCAGGAGCCCCAGGCGGGCCAGGGTCCCACGGGGGCGCTCCGGCGCGCTGGCCGGGGCGTGGGCGGAGGTCTCGGGACGGATCGCGGTGGACATGGGATCGGGAAGGGCTGGGCGTGTGACGGGCCCGGGCGGGCGCCGGAGGAGCGTTGCGAGGGCGCTGCGGGGCCGCTGGGCCGCCCCGTGTCGCCGTCCCCAGGTGTGGCGCAGCCCCACCGCCCGACCTGCCACGGGATTTTCTGCTCTTCGCTCCCCCACCGCGCCGCGCCCCCTCAGGAGCGGGGGTCCGGTGCGCTCAGCGCCCCCCGGGCCGGAGGTCCGCGGCCGCCAGGGGGATCGTCCGGGCCAGGGTCGAGAACAGGGCGTCCACGAAGCGCCCCTCCCCGGCGGTGACCGGGGCGGTCGAGTCCAGGTCCCAGATCCCCACCGGCTGACCCGCGGGATCCCGCACCGGGCAGACGATGCCGCCGACGGTCCGCAGGCCGCTCTCCGCGTCACAGGACACGTAGCCCGGCCAGGTCTTCACGTCGGGCACCACCAGCACCTGGTTCAGGAGCACGCCGTCGAAGCACATCCCCGAGGTCAGGGGACCCCCGCGGCGCTCGAGCTCGCTGCACACCGGCGGGCCGTGGGCGTGCCCCAGGTGCAGGCGTCCGTCGTCCTCGAGCACGTAGAATCCGTTCCAGCTCCAACCGAACCCCTGCATCGCTTCGGCGAAGAGGCCCGGCAGCGACCCGAGCACCTCGCGCGCCCCCGGGTCGGAGCCCAGGAGCTGCACCAGGCCCTGTTGCACGCGGCCGAGGGCCGCCCGGCGCGCCAGGTCGGGTTCGAAGGCCTCGAGCCCCGCGGACAGCGAGAGGGCCTCGGCGAACCGCTCGCGCGGCAGCCAATCGATTGCGGCCCGAGCGGTCACAGGGCGTACCCGTCTCCGAGGCCCGGCGTCTCGCAGCGAAAGCCGAGCTCCGCTTCGAAACGCTCCGCCAGCGCCGTGGCGGCGTCCGGTTCCCCGTGGACCACGAAGGTCCGCTCCGGGGGCTCGAGACCGCGGGCCCAGTGCAGGAGCTGGTCGCTGTCCGCGTGGGCCGACAGGCCGCTGATCCCGGTCACGCGGGCCTCCACCGGCACGTCGCGCCCGTGCAGCCGTACGCTGGGGTCGCCGCGCTGGAGGTGCCAACCGCGCGTACCGGGGGCCTGGTACCCGGCCAACACGATCACGTTCCCCGACCCTGGGAGCAGACGCTTCAGGTGATGGAGCACGCGACCGCCGGTCAGCATCCCGCTGCTCGAGACGATGACCCGCGGACCGGTCAGGGAGTTCAGGCGGATCGACTCGTCCCGCGTGCGGTGCAGGTAGACCCGGTCGCTGTAGATCACGCTCGACCCCGAGGCCAGGTCGACCGCCTCCAACCCCTTCTCCTCGGGGTACCGCTGGTACAGCTTGGTCGTGTTCACGGCCATCGGGCTGTCGAGGTGGATGGAGACGGCCAACTCCGGCCGGCGCTCCATGACCCGGTGCAACAGATAGAGCAGTTGCTGGGCGCGCCCCACCGCGAAGGAGGGGATCAGGGCCTGACCCCCGCTCTTCTGGATCGTCTCCAGGATCTCCTCGATCTGCGCTTCGATCGAGATCTCCGGGTGGGTCCGGTCGCCGTAGGTCGACTCGACCACCAGGACGTCGCAGGCCGGGGGCGCCTCGGGATCGGGGACCAGGGGCGCGTCGTAACGGCCGACATCCCCGGTCAGGATCAGGCGCAGGGGCGCCTCTCCCTTGCGCTCGCACTCCAGCTCGACCATCCCCGACCCCAGGATGTGGCCGGCGCGGAAGAACCGAAAGCGCAGGCCGACCGCGGGCTCCTGCCATTCGTCGTAGGGCACCGGCCGCAGGCGCTCCAGGGCCCGCTCGGCGTCCTTGACGTCGTACAGGGGCAGGGCCGGCTTGTGCTTCGAATACCCCTTGCGGTTGGCGTACTCCGCGTCCTCCTCTTGGATCTTGGCGCTGTCGCGCAGCAACAGCTCCGCGAGCTCTGCGGTTGCCGGGGTGCAATAGACCGACCGGCGGAAGCCCTCCTTCACCAGACGCGGGAGGTAGCCCGAATGATCGATGTGCGCGTGGGTCAAGAGCAGCGCATCCAGGTCCCGTGGCGAGAAGCCCGGGGGCTGCCAGTTGCGCTCGCGGAGCTGCTTGCGGCCCTGGAAGAGACCACAGTCCACCAGCACGCTGGCGTTTCCGTGCTCGATCAAGTGCTTCGAGCCGGTCACGGTGCTCGCGCCGCCGTGAAATGAGATTCTCGTCATTCGGTTCCTCCGGTCGGGGGGGAGGCATGATAGGGATCCGCCCGGAGCCTGTACCGCCCGCCCCCGGATCCCAGGGAACCCGGCACCGGACCGGATCGGCGGCGCGGGTTAGAATCCGGGGACCGCGGCGCGGCGGGAGCAGCATCCCGCCGGCCCGTGCGCGAACAGGGTATGCAAGACGGCGATCCGGACACCTCACCGCCCTCCGGGCCCCGAACCGGCTCCGACGGCGGCCCCTCCGCCGAACGAGCTTCCGAATCCTCCCCGGGCACGGTCCAGATCGTGTCCCGGGCCCTGGACCTGCGGGGAAGCGAGCGCCGCGCCTACCTGCGGCAGGCCTCCGGCGGAGACCAAGGGCGCTACGACGAACTGGTGCGGCTGGTGCACTGGAGCGAGCTGGATCCCCTGGCCCACA
This sequence comes from Hippocampus kuda, assembly GCA_901007745.1. Classification (NCBI taxonomy): domain Eukaryota; kingdom Metazoa; phylum Chordata; class Actinopteri; order Syngnathiformes; family Syngnathidae; genus Hippocampus; species Hippocampus kuda. The sequence continues at coordinate 95,260 of CAAKHF010000029.1, forward strand.
CCGACTCCCCGGAACTGGAAGAGGCCCAGGCGACCGCGGACGAGCTCGAGGAGACCTGGCGGGAAGTCCGCGCGCGGCTGGAGCGGCTGGGTCCGCCGCCGGAGGGTCTCCGTCCGGGGACCGAGATCGCCCGGGGGGGCATGGGTCGGATCCGCGAGGCCTGGGACCCGTTGCTGCAACGCACCGTCGCGATCAAGTCCCTGCGCGAAGAGGGCGCTTCCGCCCATCCGGTCCTGCGCGGCCAGAGCCACGGGGCTCTGTTGCGCTTCATCGACGAGGCCCAGGTCACCGGCCAACTCGAACACCCCGGGATCGTGCCGGTGTACGCCCTCGGCCTCGACGCGGAGGGCCACGCCTTCTTCGCGATGCGACGGGTCCGCGGCGAGGATCTGGCGACGATCTTCGACCGTGCCCAGGGGCGTGCCGAGGCCGCACCGACGGCCCCGCCCGAGTCGCCCTCCGAGGTCCGCGTCGAGTGGACCACGGGCCGCATCCTGGGGGTGCTTCAACGGGTCTGCGAGGCGATGGCCTACGCCCACGACAAGGGCGTCGTCCACCGGGACTTGAAACCGGCGAACATCATGGTCGGGCGCTTCGGGGAGGTGCAGGTCATGGACTGGGGCGTCGCGCGGGTGCTCGGGGAAGACGGACCCGGTGACGCGCCGGCACAGCCCCGGAGCGAAGCGGCCGCCACGTCCGACAGCGGACATCCCCTGACCCACGAGGGGGACGTGCTGGGCACGCCCTCGTACATGTCGCCGGAGCAGGCCGCCGGATCCCTGGCCTCCCTGGGTCCGCGCTCGGACGTGTACTCGGTCGGCGCGATGCTCTATCAACTCCTCGCGGGGCGGGCCCCCTACGCCGAGGAAGGTCTCTCGCCGGCGGCGCTTGTGATGCGGGTCCGCACGCGACCGCCGGAGCCCCTGGAGACGATCGCCCGCCAGGCTTCCCCGGAGCTCTTGTCGATCTGTGCCAAGGCCATGGCGCGCGATCCCGACCAGCGCTACGCGGACATGGGAGAGATGGCGCGTGACCTGACCGCGTACCTGGAGGACCGTGTCGTGCGCGCGCACCGGGTCGGCGCCCTGGCCGAACTGCGCAAGTGGGTGCGCCGCAACCGCCTCGCGGCGACCACCCTGGCCGCCACGGTGCTCGTCGCACTGGGGGCTGCCGGCCTGATCGGTTGGCGCGAAAACGTGCGCGCCCAGGAGAAGCAACGCGAGGCGGACTTCCTGACCGCCGGGGCCCTGTTGCAACAGGCCCGCTCCCTCGGCGTCGCCGACCTCGAGGGCGTGGGCCACGCCGACTGGTTGGCGCGGGCCCGGGGGCTCATCGAACGCGCTCCGAGCTACGCGGCCGAGCTGGAGCGCCTCCGGGAGGACGGCACCCCCCGGGCGGCCTCGGCCACGGCCCGGTATCGGCAACTCGAGGCGGAGCTCGCCCACGAACGACGCTTCCTGGGGGATCGCGCTCGCTTCGTCGAGGAAGCCGAGGAGCTGCTCGCGGCGGACACGACGCCGGCGGCGGAGCGGGACAGCCTGGCGGCGCGTCTCGACCAACTGGGGCCCGACTCGGAGCGCCGCGGGCGTCAGATCCGTTCCCTGGAGGAGCGGCTGCGACTCCTGGCACCCTACGCCTTCGGGGATCCCTCGGCCCAGGAGCAGCACGACGCCCTCGCGCTCCTGATCGACGAGGTCCACCAGCTCGGTGACGCGCGCTTCGGCGTCGTGCCGCGGATCGAGCAACAACTCGCGGAGCTCCGGGAGCTGCGCACGCGCTCGATCGACCGACACCGGGAGGACTGGGACGCGGCCCTGCGCTCGATCGCGGACCCGGCGGAGTGCCCGGCCTACCGGGACCTCGGCCCCCTGCAACCCCGGATCGGCCTGGTGCCCCTGGGCCGCGACCCCCGGTCGGGCCTGTGGGAATTCTGGCACGTGTTGTCGGGCGAACGCCCCCAGCGCGATGGACAGGGCGACTGGATCATCGACGCGGAGGTCGGCCTGGTCTTCGTGCTGCTGCCGGGGGGCCCGACGGTCCTGGGGCACAGCGACCACCCCGCCGACGCGGAGCTGGAGGGCGTCGAGGTGCGCCTCGACCCGTTCTTCCTCGCCAAGTTCGAGATGACCCAGGAGCAGTGGAAGCGGCTCACCGGCGAGAACCCCAGCCGCCTCCCGGCCGGCAGCAACTGGGGCCCGGGGGATTGGGTCCAGAGCGGGCACCCGGTGGAGTGCGTCTCGTGGTTCGATTGTGAAGCCGAGCTGCCCCGCTGGGATCTGGTGCTGCCCACCGAGGCCCAGTGGGAGTACGCGGCCCGCGGAGGTGCCCCCGGCACCCTCTGGTGCGCGGACCAGCAGCCCTGGCGCCCGCTGTTCAACCTCCGGAACCCGGCCCCGCCGGTCGACGCCGCACGGACGGACGCTTCGCGCATCCACTGCCGCGTGGGCACCTATGCGCCCAACCCCTACGGGCTGCACGAGATCATCGGCAACGTGTCGGAATGGACCCGGGATTGGCGCGGCGGGAAGTACACCCAGGTCGAGCTGCGGCCGGGGGACGGGCTCCAGTCCGGGGGCTATTCGTGGACCAAGGTGTACCGCGGGGATTCCTGGCGGACGGGCTCCGCGCCGGAGCGCCTGCGGGTGACCTCCCGCAGCGACCAACGTCCGGGGCACCGCTACGACCACCTGGGCGTCCGCCCCGCCCTCGCGTTGAATCCCGTAGGATCCTAGGCCCCGCGCAGCGCCGGTGCGCCGCGCGCCGACCGACAAGCCTCCCCCCGCTGCCATGAATCGCCCCCCCGTCCCGGCCGCCTCCCTCGTCCTCGTCCTGGCCGTGAGCGCCGCCTGCACCAGCACGGACAACGGCCCGCGGATCGTCCCGGCGCCGGGCTACGACTGTGAGATCGGCAGCGATCCCCCGCCGAGCGGGGGCGACGTGCCGGACTTCTCGGTGCGTTACGACTGGGGGGGTTCCGAGGACACAACCGACGATTCGCGCACGGTCTGGATCCGACCCGAGACCGACCTCGACCTCGTCGCCACCGGCGTGAGTCCTCCCCAGACGGTCGCGTTGCAGGCCGGCGTGGTCTACGCCCTGGAGGTGCCGAACTTCCTGGAGTCCACGGTCCCCGCGAGCCTCTCCCGGACCGGGACCCTCTCCGACGCGTCCGGCAACAGCCACTCCCTGCAACTCGCGCTCACCGTGGGCTCGGCCTGGACCATCAGCGATTTCACCGTGGCGGTCCTGCCGGCCACCACCGCGGGCTTCTTCCGGGTGTTCGCCCTGGACGTGGACCCGACCGACGGAGACGGCTTCTGCGTCGTGTTCGACATCGGCGATGCGTCCAAGACCACCGAGGGGGCCCTGCTGGACCTGCGGCTCGACCCGGTGGGCAGCTCCCCGTCCTCGCCCGAGGTCTGGGCGCGGGTGCCGATGGCCGACCTCGCCAAGCCGACCGCCTCCCCCTTCCGCGTGTCCCTGCGGGCCGGCGAGACCCTGTCCGTCGCCCAAGTCGGGGGCACGACCGCGGCCTCGATGGCCGACGACGACTCGGGCCTCCTGACGCTCACCCACGGATCCAGCAGCCCCGCGGCTGACCTGGCGGTGCCGCCGGGCGCGACGCCGGTGCCCCTGGGGACCCTGACGAGCCTCCCGACCGTCCACCCCCTGGAGGGCGGCTTCTTCTACGCCGCCGACGATCCGGGCAACGTCGACTCGAGCCAGCTCCTGCTCGCCACGCAGAACAGCTTGGGCACCCTCGCGCGCTACGCCTTCCAGGTGGTCGGTCTGTAGCGCACGCCGCGCCTCAAGGCAGCAGGTCGACCGCCTTCAGGAGCTGGGGAACGTCCAGGACGCCGCGCCAGGAGAAGACCAGGTGGGCGTCAGGGGTCGTGCGCACGGACATGCGCAGGGCCTTGACCAGGTCGGGACCGGGGAGGCTCGTGGCATCGATGGGCTTGCCCTGGGCCTGACGCCGGGTGAGGGCCAGGCTGAGGGCGCCGGCCACGTGCGCGGCGGAGTAGGAGGTCCCGCTGTCGACCGTCCAGCCGCCCGGGGGGAGCGCCACCAGGACCTCGACCCCCGGGGCGCCGAGGTGGACCTCCCCATCGGCGCCGGCGTGCCCGGGAAAGCCCACGCCGGTCCCGTTGCCGTAGTTGGAGAAGGGGGCGAGTTGCGCGGCGGGGTCCACCGCACCGACGAGGATCAGGTTGTCGATCGCGCTGAACCCACCGGGGAACGCGGAGGGCGTCTCGCGGGTCATGGGCTCGCCGAAGTTCGCGGCGGCGGCGACGAACACGTGCCCCCGCTGCGCCGCGCCCTCGAGCGCGACCCGGAAGGCGTTCGAGCGCTCCTCGGTGTACCAGGCGTTGCAGGACACCCGGATGTCCTGGGCCACGGCCGTGTCGAGGGCTGCCAGAGCGTCCCCCAACCAGCCTTGCCCCTCGTCCATCACGCGGAAGACGATCAGGTTCGCGAAGGGGTCGACGCCGGAGATGCCCGCGGCGGGCCGCTCGTGCCGGGCCCCGATCAGGCCGGCGATCGCGGTCCCGTGGGGGTGCAGGTCGGCGGCGCCCAGGGGGCTCTGGGCGACGAAGTCCTGGTGCTCCCGGATCGCGCCGCGGAGATCGGGGTGATCGAGGGCGACCCCGGTGTCCAGCACCGCAATGCTCGCCCCGACGGCGGAGCGGCGCTCCCCCAGCTCGGCCCAGAACTCGCTGAGGTCACCGATCGACCCCGGCGTCGCGGCCGGGTCCGCCAGGCTCCATTGCTCGGGGATCAGGGAATCCTGGGCCGGCACGGCGGCCGAAGATCGCTCGATCCGCGGATCCCACTCCCAGCTCTCGATACTCTGCTGGGAGTCCAAGAACTGTCGGATCTGGTCCCGCGAGGCCCCGGTGCCGTAGTCCACCACGTAGAGGTTCGGGTCCAGGGCGGACAGGTGCAGCGCCTCGAAGGGGTCCGGCGCGCTCCGGTAGTGGGGATCGTTGCCGACGATTCCATCGACGAGCCCCTGGGGCGCGTTCGGGTCGAAGACCACCAGGACTCGGCTCGGATGAACGTCGGGATACCCCGCCGGAGCCACCAGGGCCGGCGCGGTGCAACCCGCGGCCAGGCCGACGATCCACAGCAGGTTCCCCCCGAAGATCCCCAGGAGCGCGTGGGCCGAGGGTCGTCGGGACGTGTCGGTGCGGGATGTGGCCATGGATTGAGCGGTGTGGGCGTCGGTCGGCGAAGGCATGATGGCGTCGGTCATCGGAGCGTGTGTTCGGGAGGAACCGCCGGATGAGGATATCCAACAGTTCGAGGCATGCGTGAAAGCCGAGAGAATCCTCCCCCTGAAGCGACGTGGGGACCGCGGGCCCATGGCTACCACGCCCTGATCGAGCGCTGGCCGCTGTTCGAGCGGCTCGCCGAGCGCCTGTTGGACGGAGCCCCCGCGGGTCCGCTGCTGGACCTCGGCGCCGGCAGCGGCCTGCTCGCCGCCCTCGCGCGACGGCGCGACCCCGGTCGGGAGCTCACCCTGTTGGAGCCCACCCCGGCCATGCGGACCCTCGCCCGGGAGCGCCTCGGCACCGGACCCCTCGCGCTCTTGGCCTGCCCCGCCGAAGAGCTGGACTGTCCCCCGGAGAGCTTCGCCTGCGCGCTCTCAAGCGCCGCCTTCCACCTGGTCGACGAGGCCCGCGCCCTGCCGCGCATCGCGACGGCCCTCCGGCCCGGGGGGTCCTTGGCCTTCAACCTGTGGTGGCATTCCTTCGCCGACACCCGCGACGAGCTGCGCAACGACCTGGCCCGCGCAGCCCTGCACGCCGCCCTCGACGAGGACGGCCTCGGTTCGATCCGCCTGCCCGCACGGCCCCTCCCCCGGGTCCGCACCCGGCGGGACTTCGAGCGCGCCGGGGCCGCCTGCGGGCTCCGGCTCGAGGAGCTGGTCGTCGACCGCGACCCCCTGTCGGCCCGCTTCTTCGTCGAGTTCGCGGCCCTGTCGCCGGGACTCCTGTCCTCCCTGGAGCCGGCGCGCCGCACGCGGGTGATCGAACGGGCCGCGGACCTCGCCGATGGAGAGGTCCTGGTCCCCAGCGTGCGCATCCGCCTGCGCCGCGCGGGGGCCTGAGGTCGACGGGCTTCAGCGTGGGGCGCCCACGGACCCCAACCCGGCCGCCTCCAGCTTCGTCGCCAAGTGCTCGGCGGCTTCCAGCAGGCGATGGGAGGAGGTCTGGAACAGGTCGGCCGGCAGGGTCAACACCCGCTCCTCGCGGACCGCCTCCAACCGGCGCAACAGAGAGCTCTCCGCCAGGAAGCGGGCGCTGGCCCCCAGCTCGGCCACCTCCGTCCCGCAGACGATCACGTCGGGGTCCAACGCGATCAGGTGTTCGTTGTCGATCTGGTAGTGGCCCTGGAGCCCCCCCAACCCCGCGGCGTTCACGAGCCCCGCCAAGCGCAACAGGATCTCCGCCGGAGACTCGGTGCCCTGGGTCCACGCGCCGGTGCCGTAGTTGGTGTAGACCAGCCCACTGCGGCCGGCCCAGCGCGCGGTGCGCTCCGCGAGGGCGGCGCGCCGTTCGTCCAGGGTGCTCAGGAGCTCCGCGGCCGCCGCCTCCGCGTCCAACAGGCGACCGAGCAGCGCCAGGCCCTCCTCCACGTCCGCGAAGCGGCGCACGGTCGGGAAGCCCAGCACCGGGATCCCCTCGCGGCGCAGGAGCGCCGTGGTCTCGAGGTCCTGGTAGGCACCGCTGATCACGAGGTCCGGCTGCAGGGCGAGCACATCCTCTCCGCGGTACCGCCGGAGGATGCGCGCCTCGGTCCAGTCCGCGCGGTCTCCGAAGCCGGCGCCGAACTCGAAGGCGGTCCCCGGGATGCCGGCGAAGCGCTCGAAACCGACCAGGGCCGCGGTGAGCTCGGCGGCGTGCAGGTTCGCCGGCAACACCCGCGCGGGCGGCGCGGGCAGGTCGAGGGTCGCGCCGTCGGGCCCCGGGCCGTGGAAGAACTCCCCTGGGTCCGCGTCCGCTCCGGCACCGCAGGCGCACGACAGCGCACCGACGACCAGGGCGAGTAACCCGCGGACGAGGACCGGAAGCGAAGGTGCACGGTGCGCAGCCATGGGCGGCAGGATAGCGCCGCGATCCGTGCGAGCGGGCCCGCGACCGGTCACAATGGCGGCCACCGCGGCCGAGGCCGCCCCTCCCATGGCGCCCCGTCCCCTCGCGCTCTTCCTCTGCCTGCTGCTCTTCGCCTCCGCGACGCTGTCCCTGTGCGTCGGGACCAGCGATGCGCTGGAGCCCGCCCAGGCCCTCCGGGGCGCCCTGGCGGCGATCGGGATCGGCGAGGGCCTCGAGCCACACCTGCAACTGATCGCGCGGCTGCGACTCCTGCGCGTCGTGGTCGGCGCAGGGGTCGGTGCGGCCCTGGCCCTGTCGGGCGCGCTGTTGCAGGGGGTCTTCCGGAACGACCTCGCCTCCCCGTCGGTCCTCGGGGTCTCCTCCGGGGCGAGCCTCGGGGCGGCCTTCGCGATCCTCGCCCTGGGGGGAGCGTCGAACGTCTTCTTCCTGGAGCGGGCGAGCGGAGCGGCCCCGCTGCTCGTGACCGCGGGCGCCTTCGCCGGCGCGATGGGCACGACCTGGTTGGTGCTGCGCCTCGCGACGACCGGTGGCCGGATCTCGATCCCCACGCTGCTGCTCGTGGGGGTCGCGGTCAACGCGGTGATCGGGGGTCTGCTGACGGCGATCCAGGCGATGTCCGTCCGTGACTACGACGTCTCCCAGGCCCTGTTCGGTTGGATGTTCGGGCGGATCGAGGACAAGACCCTGGCCAGCCAGATCACGCTCCTGTGGGCCGGCCTCGCGGCCACGGCCGCCTGCCTGCCCTTCGTCGCGGTCGAGCTCGACCTGCTCGCGACCGGAGAGGAGGACGCCCTGGCCCTCGGCGTCGACGTCGTCCGCGTCAAGCGCCTGGCCCTCGGGTCCGCCGCACTGGCGGCCGCCGTGGCCGTGTCGGTCGCCGGACAGATCGGCTTCGTGGGCTTGGTCGTGCCGCACCTCCTGCGCCGCGTCGTCGGTCCCCAGCACCGGGCCCTCCTGGGTCTGTGTCTCCTGGGTGGGCCGACCCTGTTACTGCTCGCCGACCTGCTCCAACGCTGGATGTTCGGCGATCGAGCCCTCGGCCCCGGCGTGACGATGGCGCTCCTCGGGGGTCCCTTCTTCCTGTTGCTCCTGATGAAGAACAAGCGCTCCCTCTCGGCCTGGTGACCCGCCTCTCCGCACAGGACGTGTCGTTCGACTACGCGAGCGGCGTACGGGCCCTCGACGGGGTCTCGCTCTCCCTGGAACCGGGTGAGGTGCTGTGCGTCCTCGGTCCCAACGGCGCCGGCAAGTCCACGCTGCTCAAGGTCCTGGGCGGCCTGCTCCCCGCCAGCCGCGGCCGGGTCGAGCACGACGGGACGGCCCTCGCGTCCCTGCCCCCGCGCATTCGCTCGCGCCGGGTCGGCATCGTCCCCCAGTGGCTCGCGCGGGTGCCCGACGTGCGCGTCGAGGACTTCGTGCTGGGGGGTCGCTACGGACACCTGGACCGCTGGCGACGCACCGCGCCGGGGGACCACGCCGCCGTGCGCGCGGCCCTGGCGGCGGCCAAGGTCGACGACCTCGCTGAACGGGGATTGCCGACGCTTTCGGGCGGGCAACGCCGCCGGGTGATGGTCGCCCGCGCCCTGGCCCAGGAGGCCAACTTCCTGTTGGTCGACGAACCGACCAGCGAGCTGGACCCCGAGCACCAACTCGCGGTGTTCGGACTGCTGCGCGACCTGGCCCAGGCGGGCCGCGGCATCCTGGTGGTCACCCACGACCTGAACCTCGCCAGCCAGTACGCCTCACGCCTCCTGCTGCTCGCGGAGGGTCGCGCCCAGGCGGAGGGCGACGCGCACACGGTCCTGAGTCGCGAGCTCCTCGGCTCCGTCTACCGGGCCCCCTTCCGCCGGGGCACCTGGCCCCTGCCCGGCGGCGAGGAGCGCCCCTTCGCGGTCCCCTGGGAGGAGTGAGCCGCCACCGCGGCCGGCTCCGACGCGCCGGGGCCTACTCTTCCAGTTCCGACTCGTCGAGCCGGATCGGAGCGATGGGCTGCTGCTGGGTCGGGATCGGGGACTTGGGGGCGTCGACGTCGGGTTTGTCGAGGCCCAGGTCCACGGCGCGCAGGCCCTCGCGGAGGGCTTCGGCTTCCTCGGGGGTCGGACCCTCGGGGACCCGCGGCTCGCTGTTGGTCGCCTCGCCGTAGGCGTTCGGGATGTCGTGTTGGGCGGCCCGCTTGGCGCGCATCTCGGTCTGCCAGGAGAGGGCCTGTTGGACCTGCTCACGGTTGGCGTACCCGAGTTGAATCAGCGCCTCTCCGATCTTGATGCCGGTCTCCTTGTGGATCCGCAGGGCCTCGAGGAGCTCCTCGGGGTTGACCCAACCGCGGCGCAACAGGGCTTCGCCGAGCAGCATGTCGGACAGGCCCTCGCCGGAGGACTTGTTCTCTCCGTCCGCTTCGCCCTCTTCTTCCTCCGCCCCCTGGGGCGGCGCGGGCTGCAGGCTCTTCTGGAGGAACACCGCGCGCGCGACGTCCTCGCGCTCGCACTTGCCCATGGCCACGAGGACTTCGCCGACCATGCGACCCTTGGACTTCGCGACCGCCAGGGCCCGTTCGAGGTCGTCGGGGGTGATGAACCCCAATTGAATCAGCACGTCTCCGATCGCCATGCCCGGGCGGGCGGCCGGCACCGCGGGTCCGCCGTTCTTGCGCCGCGAAAGGTCCTTCTTGCGCGCGTTGCGCAGGGCCACGAGCCGGCGCAGGGCGATCTGGACCAGGCGCACGACCATGCGCTGGCAGTCCTCGGCCTCGATCGGATCCAAGCGCGGCACCAGCCCCACCAGCAGGATCGACCCGTCCAGGAGCCCGTCCAGGTCGGGCTTCTTCAGCTGCGCGACCAGCTCCTCCAGCTCCCGCAGCTCGGCCCCGACCTTGGTCAGGGCAGACTGATCCCAGGTGTCGGCTTCAGCGAGGTGCTGAACGATCTCCTGGAATCGTGCGAAGGACATGGGGTGTCGGAAGGGCGGAGAGTGGGATCGGGCGTTCGGGGGGCGGCCCTTGAAAGGGATAGCCCTTTCTTTACAAAGGGCTCAGTCGTCGAGCCGCAGGGAGCGTCCGCCGCCGGGGGCCGGACCCCAGGCCGACTGGCCGCGGCTGCGGGTCTGGATGCGGGCGGCCTCCTCGACCCGGCTCCAGGTCACGATGCCGAGCTCGACGAGGGCCTCCCCGAGGCGCTTGCCGGTGGCCCGCTGGATCTGGAGCGCACGCTCCAGGTCCCGTTGGGAGACGCCGCCGACGCGGGTGAGGATCTCCCCCATCGTCAGCTCGTTGAGCAGCTTCGAGGGGCTCATCTTCGGTTCGGAGTCCTGCCCCTCGACCAGCTCCTGCTGCTTCTCCAGACCCCCTTCGACGTCCTCCTCGGACACGAACCCGAGCCGGACCAGGGCCTCCCCGATCCGGACCCGCTCCTGGGTCTGGAGCTTCAATGCCGCCACCAGCTGCGCGCGGTTCAGCTTGTCCCCGTCGATCAGGATCTGCCCGAGGAGCAGCTCGCTCATCGTGCGGATCCCGGTGTGGGACGAAGAGGGGGATTCGCCCTCGAGGCTCAGGGTCGTGCGGACCGCGGTGGCGGGCGCCGGGAGCGCTTCGGCCACCTGGTCGACCACCGCCTCTTCGGCCTGTTCGGGCTCGGCCGGGAGCGCGGGCTCGGGTCGCGGCTTGACCCCGGCACCCAGGCCCTCGACCGCCTCGGCGACGACCGAGACCAGGGTGCTGATCAGGCCGCGGACCTGCTCGAAGGCCTCGCCGTCGAGGACGCCGATGCTGCGGATCATGGAGTCGGCCGCGCCCAAAAAGTCCGCCAGCTCCCGTTGGAGCAGGCGTTCGAGCAGCAGCTTCAGCTCCACGATCTCGGAGCGAATCAGCTGCAGGGATTCGGAGTCGCGGGGATCGAGGTCGGACAGTCGGTCCGCAAGGGCCGAGAAGCGGGCGTCATTCATGGGGCTGGAGGGGTAGACGGAGGGGCTATCGGCCGCCGCCCCGCCCCGGCCCAATTGAAAACTCTTCCCTCCTCGCCCTTTCTTCGGGGATTCACCCCCCCGGGCGCCCACGGACCGGGTCCTGCATCCCGGGGGAAATCCCCTCAGGCGACCCGCAGGTGCTTCTCCTTCACGACGTAGTCCGCCACGCGGGTCGCACACCAGGCGTCGGGCTTCACCCGGACCTGGAAACCGTAGCCGACCACCATGCCGGCCAGGGCCTGGACGTAGCGAGCCGACCGGTGCCGGACGTCCTCGTTCGCATCCACGTGGATGACCAGGTCCTGGAGCACGTGCTCCGACAGCATCAGGGCCACGCGGATCGAGAGCTCGGTCTCGCGGAACAGGCGGTCCGCCAGGCTCTGGACGCCCCGACGCCGCTCCCGGCGATAGATGATGCGCCCGCCCCCGCCGTGGTAGGCCACCGCGACCGCTGTCACGTAGTCCGTGAGGCCCCCCCTGGTCTTCGAATCCGTCCCCACGTGCACGGGAACGTCAGCCTCGCCCGCAAAGCGAACGACCTCTCGGGTCAAATCATGGACAGGAAGGCCCGACAGGGTCTTCCAACGGGAGACAATCACGGTTGGGCTCATTGGGCACATGGAAGGAGCCTCGCACGGAACGGGAGGATCGGCAACGGGCGGAGGGAAATTGAGACCTCTCCGGGAACAGGGGATCGCACAGGGCCCTCCCTCGGTCCTTGGATCGGCACTCGGGAACGCCAGAATGCCGGGGTCCTGCCGGTGGCCCGCCACCTCTCCCGCGGGCCCTCCCCTCCCCGGGGCCCCTTCGATTCCGCCCTACGCCCATGGCCCAGACCCACACGACCGGCGTCCTGCTCGTCAATCTCGGCACGCCGGACGCACCGCAAACGGCCGAAGTGCGCCGTTACCTGCGCGAGTTCCTCAGCGATCCGCGGGTCCTCGACCTGCCGGCGGCCGGACGCAACGCGCTGCTCTATGGCGTGATCCTGCCCTTCCGACCGCAGAAGTCGGCCGAGGCGTACCGCCAGATCTGGACCCCGGAGGGCTCGCCCCTGTTGGTCTACGGGGAAGCCCTCGCGAAGGCCTTGGCCGAAGAACTGGGAGACGTGCCGGTGGTCCTCGCGATGCGGTATGGCAACCCTTCCCTCGAAGCGGGGCTCGCGCGCCTGGAAGCGGAGGGCTGCGACCAGCTGCTGGTGGTCCCGCTCTACCCGCAGTACGCCTCCAGCTCCACCGGCTCGACCGTCGAGGCGGTCTACCGCGCCTGTGCCGGACGGTGGAACACGCCCTTCGTGCGCGTCGCTCCGCCCTTCTTCGACGACCCGCGCTTCATCGACGCCTGGGCGGCGGTCGCACGGCCGGTGCTCGACGACCTGCGACCCGACCACGTGCTGTTCAGCTACCACGGCCTGCCGGTCCGCCAGGTGCAGAAGAGTGCGCCCGACGACCCTCACTGCGGCGCACCGGACGGCAGTTGCTGCGCGGCCCTGCGGGCGACGAACCGTTCGTGCTACCGGGCCCAGAGCATGGTGACCACCGAGCTCCTGCGCACGGCCCTGGGGTTGGAGACGGAGCAGATCTCGACCGCCTTCCAATCCCGCCTCGGGCGCACCCCCTGGATCCAACCGTACACCGACCAGGTCCTGCCGGAGCTGGCCGGCCGTGGCGTCAAGCGGCTCGCGGTCCTGTGCCCGGCCTTCGTCGCGGACTGCCTCGAGACCCTCGAGGAGATCGGGATCCGCGCCCGTGAGGACTTCCGCGCGGCCGGGGGCGAGGAGCTCCGGCTGGTCCCGTCGCTGAACGCCCACCCCGCCTGGGTCAGCGCCTGCGCCGGGATCGTGGGCGACCTGCTGCCTCGAAGCTGAGGCTCCGCCCCGACGCCGGAGGCGCGCGCCCGGGCGGAGTTCGGCCTCAGTCGGCGATCACCGCGGTGTCCGGGTGCGAGCGCTTCCAGGCGTACCAGTACGCGCGATCGCAGCGCAGTGCCGAATCATCGCGTCCGTCGAAGACGCGCACCGCACCGGTCGCCGCATCCCGTTGGAAGCGCACCGGCACGTTCCCCAGACGGGCCTCGACGGTGCCCCGCTCCTCGAGCAGGGCTTCGGTGACCGCCAGGGTCGAGCCCCCCAGGCTGGCGCCGAAGACCACCACCTTCGCGCCCACCGCCCCCAGGTCCTCGCCGAGGTGATCCATATACAGGCGCTCGGGGTCGGCGAAGTAGTCGGCGTAGTGCGACCCGCTCCGCTCCCGGGCTGCGGCGGGCTTCTCCAACACCAGGGTGTCGGGGTGGGCGTCGACCCAGGCCGCGAAGGTCGTGAAGGTGCTGGGCACGTAGTCCAGGCGTTCCCCGACCAGCTGCCCTTGGATCGCGCGTCCGTCGACCTGGGTCCACAGGCTCTCCGTTTCGCGGTCGATCAGCACCAACACCCCGTGCCACAGCTTGCCGGACACGCCGAACCGCCGCACGCCGGCGGGGGTTTGCCGGGAGTACACGACTCCCGCGTTGGCCAGGGGTCACCAGGTGACCGCGATCGCGGACCCGTCGAGGGAATCGTTGACGATCTCGTGCTCCTCGAGGTGCCAGGCGGAATAGCACTTGGTCGTGCCGTCGGCGCCGAGCACGCCCAGCACCGGCTCGTCGTCGTCCATGAACGCGGCCGCTTCGAGCACCGGCACGAACCGCGGGTCGTCGATGGCGGGGATCCCGTCCACCGGCAACAGCGTGTACATCGGCTCCCCCTCCACCATCTCGAAGGGCGGCTCGGGGCGCTCCTCCGACGCGGGCGTGTCCTCGGCCGTCGACGGGTCCGTGGCACAGGCTCCTACGAGCGTGGCGCAGACCAAACCGAAGAGCACGCGGGCGCGGAGGCTGCGGACCGGGAGCGGATTTGCGATCGGGTCGTACATGGAAACGCGTCGGGCGGGCGCCCGGTGCCTAGTAGCCCAGGGTCAGGTCCAGGGCGTTGGTCAGAGTGTTCGTCGAGCCGACGGTCACGAGGGCCTGGGCGTGGATCGTCTCACCGGCCAGGAACCCCGAGCCGGGGACGGGCACCGTCAGGTTCGCCGCGCCCCCGAAGGAGAAGCTCGAAGTCGAGTCCAACAGCCCGGCGGTGGGATCCACCAACAGCTCGCCGAAGGGCGAGAACACCCCCGAGAGGGGCCCGGCAAAGAAGGCCACCAGGACGAAGCCGCTGCCGCCCAGGGAGGACGTGTCGACGCTGGCGTCCCAGTCCGTGCCCAGGAGGGGCAGGTCCGTGGACAGGAACACGGAGGGGTTGCCCCCGGCGCCGTTGCGGGAGGCGATACCGGCGGCGGTGTTGACGTCGCCGGACCCGTCCACGTCTCCGATGTCGAAGTCGGGACCGCTGGCGAGGAACAGGACCCAGGCCGCGCCGGAGTCGAATCCGCCCTCGTCGTCCTGGGGCGCGCCGACGCACAGCTCGGGGTCGCCGTCCCCGTTGAGGTCGCCGAGGGTCGCGACCTCCCAACCGAAGGCATCGTCGTCCTGCAAGGGGCCCTCGAAGAACCCCGCCAGTTCGCTGAGCTTGTTCTCGAAGCGCACCGCGCCGGAGCCGTCCAGGAACAGCACCCAGACCGCGCCGTGGCGCGAGCCGCCGTCGTCGTCGCCGCTCGCGCCGACGGCCAGCTCGGCGCGTCCGTCCCCATCGAGGTCTCCGAGGGAGGCCAGGGACCGTCCGAAGGCGTCGTTCTGGGCGAGGTCTCCGCCGAAGCCGCCGACCCCGTCGGTGATCTTCTGTTCGGAGCGCACGGTCCCGTCGGCGTTCAACAACAACGTCCAGACCGCACCGGAGGAGAAGCCCACGTCGTCGATGCCCCAGGCCCCCACGGCCAAGTCCGCCAAACCGTCCCCGTCCAGGTCCCCGGGACCGGCCAGCCCTTCGCCGAAGAACGAGCCGCCGCCGATGGGACCGACGAAGCCCCCGATCCCGGCGGTGAGCTTCTGTTGGGTGCGGACGGTGCCGGCGGCGTCCAGGAACAGGATCGTCACCGCCCCGGCGTTGCCACCGGCGTCGTCATCGCCGGTCGCCGCCACCGCGAGCTCGGGATGACCATCCCCGTCGAGGTCCCCGAGGGCGGCCAAGCCGTGCCCGAAGTTGTCGAAGTCGTCCAGGCTGCCAGCGAAGCCCCCCTGACCCTCGCCGATGGTCGTCGCCGCGCGCACGCTTCCGTCCGCGGCGAGGAACAGCACGAAGACCGCACCGCGCGAACTGCCCAGCCCGTCCTGGTCCCGGGCCCCGACCGCCAGGTCCGGAATCCCGTCCCCGTCCAGGTCCCCGAGGGCGGCGAGGGCACCCCCGAAGCAGGCCCCGTCGTCCAGCAGGAACGGGAAGCCACCCTGGCCCTCGCCCAGCTCGCGCGAGGACTTGACGCTGCCGTCGGCGTTCAGAAACACCAGGTGCACGACGCCGCGGTTGATGCCCGGACCGTCGTCGGAGGGGGCGCCGACGGCCACGTCCGGGATGCCGTCCCCGTCGACGTCCCCGACGCCGGCCAACCCCTCGGCAAAGCGGTCGACCGGGTCCAGGGTCCCGTCGAAGCCACCGCTGGTCGCGGCGATGCGCGCCTCGGCGCGGACGATGACCCCGGTCTGGGCACCGGATGTCAGGGCGGTCAGGCACAGGAGCCCGGCCGAGAGCAGGGGGACGGGGGTGGAGAGCATGGTGTCGTCGGGGGGGCGTTCGGGTCGGAGGGGGCGCGAGCCGCGCCGCCCATGTTAACCCATCCGCCCGGGCCCCGGGGCGCCGCGCAGACCGGGCCCCCCACAACAGCGCCGCCCGCGCGTCCTCTCGACGCGCGGGCGGCTCGGGGGGCTACTCGCCCCGACCGGACCCCGGATTCCCGCCCGGGGACCCCTGCTCGGATGCCCTACCGATCGCTGTAGGAGAGGTCCTCCAGCGCTCCGGCGTGGGCGGGCAGCTCCTGGACGGGCCCGTCCACGAAGCTCTCCTCGGCCAGTTGCATGCGGGCCATGTCTTCGTAGCTGGCGCGCTCTTCGTCCTTCGCCAGCACGTCGAGCTCGGCCTCCTGGCGGCTGCGGATCGAGGCCAGGCGGTTCGTCACCGCGTCCAGGCTCGTCGCTTCGTACTCGTTGCAGGCCGAGAAGGTCTCCTGGTACCGCTCGAGCTGGTCGATCAGGCGGTCGTTGCGCTCGATGGCTTCGATCTGGCGGGTCAAGGAGGCGACCTGGGTGTTCAGCTCGGCGCGCTCGGTCTCCAGACGGGTCAGGAGGTCGGCCAGGCGCTGACGCTGCTGGGTCAGATAGGTCAGGCTGTAGTCCGCGTCCGCCGCCCGGTTGGCGTAGGTTCCGCGGGTCCCTTCGATCTGGTTCCGGCGGGCCACCGCGCGGTCGTAGGTCAGGATGCCCGAGGAGGTCGTCACCGCTGCGGTGAGTTGGACCTGTCCGTTCCCGCCGCGGAAGGAGGCGAGCTGGACGTCGAGCTCTTGGATGTCGGCGTCGGCCAACTCCATCACGCGGCTGGCGATGGCCTTCTCGCGCTGGAGCTGTCGCATCTCCTCGTCGAGCTCCGCGATGTCCCCGCGGACCTGGGCGATGCGCTCGGGGTACTCGCTGCGCAGCTCGTCGATCTGGGCCCGCAGGGCGTGGGGCTCGTCGATCGAGCGGTCGATGTGGTCCAGCACCTGGGCGTGGATGTGACTGGAAACGGCCCGGGCGCGGTGGTCCCCGAGCACGGCGACGGCCGCGGCGGCCGTGCCGCCGACGACGAGACCGGTGACCAGGGTGACTTTGGCGGTTTTCTTCACGAGGGAGAACATGGCGGCGATCCTGCTTGCTTGTCGGATGTCAGTTGCGAGGTCCGTCCGGACACCCCGTTCGGGCGTCGTGTGGGGTCGGATCCGGCTCGGATCCGCGCTCTCGGGCGGAGGACCCCGCTTTGGGGTCTCACCAGGGTTGCTCGGAAAGCGGCCCGCCGGCTTTCAGCCCCCGGGGCCCCTCGGGCCGATTTTCCGCCAGGGGGGTCCCGGGAATGGCCTCCGGGGGCCCCGGGAAGGCCCTTCTGACCCCCAGAAACGGGGTCTCTCTTGCGAATAATCCCCGGGCAGCCGAGTTTGAGAGGCGGGCCCCCACTACCCCGCGCCGCACCTGGGCGCTCGCCCTGTCAAAACGTGCTCCGCGACCTCTCTACTGCCTTCGTCAAGCGCCTCCAGAACAAGGATGCGGCCGCCTGGTACGAGCTCTGGGAGATCTTCGCTCCCGTGCTGCGGGCCCAGCTCAGTCGCTGGGGCCGGGGACGCATCGGCCCGGAGACGGTCCAGGACCTGTCCCAGGAGACCCTGGCGGCCCTGTCCGGGGCGATCGACCGCCACGACCCCAACCGCGGGGCGCGCTTCTCGACCTGGCTCTTGGCGATCGCCAAGCACACCCTGGGGGACGAAATCGACCGCCGGATGGCCCTGAAGCGGGGTGCCGGGGAACGCCCGGCGAGCCTCGAGGGCGACATGGGCGGGGCCGCGGAGATCCTGTCCCCCGACGACGCCTACGAGCGGGACATCTTCGACGCCAAGGTCGGGGCCGCCCTGCGGGCCGTGGAGCGGGACTGCGGGTTCGCCGATTTCGAGATCTTCCGCATGCGCATCCTGCTGGGCACCAGCGGCAAGGAGGTCGCAAAGGCCCTGGGGACCTCGGAACCGACGGTCAGCCGCCGGCTGAAGCGCGTCCGCGAGTCCCTGCGGGCTCGCCTGCTGGAGGTCTTCAGCAAGTACAGCTTCACGGAAGAAGAATGGCTCGAGCTCTCGCGAAACGGCCTGGACCTCTCTCCCAACAAGAGTGAGGACACCGCCTTCGACGAGGCCGTCGCGGACATCTACCACCGCCTTTCCCGCAGCGCGAACGAGGAAGCGGGCTCCGTGGCCGGCCAGGGCGGACGCCCCTAGTCGCCTCTGGAGCCGTCAGTCATGACGATCACGCCGCAATGACCACTCCCCTTGTCCTCCTCATGGCTGTCCTGGGCTTCCTGGCCGCGGGACTCGTGCTCGTCTATCACGCGGCGAGCGCCGCTGTTTGGTGCGTGGCCAAGGTCGCCCAGGGGGTCGGGGCCGCGACGAAGCACACCCTGCGCTTCGCGAAGAACGAGGCGGTCGACGGCGTGCAGACCATCGGGGCCCTGCTCTCCACCGCGGCGATCACGCCCCTGGCCCTCGGGAACCTGCTGATCGGCCGCTGGGCCTCGGCCAAGCACTACGGGCGGGCCCTGCGGGACGAGTCGGTCAGCAGCGCCGGCGGCCTGTACCGCGTCGCCCTGGCGAACCCCCTGCGCTTCCTGGGACTGGGTGCGGTCGTCGACCGGGTCGAGGGACACCTGCCCGAGCTGGTCGAGCGGGCCCCGCGCCACGAGCCGATCCGGCGCCCGCGCAAGCTGGTCGAGCCGCCGCCCTTCCAGGCCGCGGCCGGACCGCGGGTCGCCCGTGCCGGCCTCGCCGAGGGCGACTTCGAAGGCTACGACGTGGTCGGCGAGCTGCCCGCCGGCGGCTCCGGCGCCCGCCTGTTCCTGGCGCACCCCCACAGCGAGACCAGCGCCCGCCTGCGCGAGGCCGGCGTCGCCTCGCCGAAGGAGGTCGTGATCAAGAGCTTCGCGATCGCCGCCGGCTCGACCCTCCCGCAGATCGTCCGTGAGGGGCGCGCCCTCGAGGCGGCCCGCAAGCTGGGGCTGGTGCTGCAGCACTCCCTGGACGACGAGCGCTTCTGGTACGTGATGCCCTACGTGCGCGGCCGCGAGCTGGGGGACGTCTCCACGGCCCTGCACGTCAAGTGCGGCGCCGAGGGACTGGACGAGGCCTGCCTGCGCGACGTCGCCGGGTACGCGTCCGACGTCCTGACCTCCCTCGAGCGCTTCCACGAGGACGGCCTGTGGCACAAGGACGTCAAGCCCAGCAACGTCGTCGTGGCCTCCGACAAGGCCCACCTGGTGGACCTGGGACTCGTCACGCCCCTCGGCTCGGCGATGACCCTGACCACCCACGGCACCGAGTACTACCGCGATCCCGAGCTCGTGCGGCAGGCCCTGCGCGGCGCCAAGGTCAACGAAGTCGACGGCGTGAAGTTCGACCTCTACGCGGTCGGAGCCCTGCTGTACTCGATGATCGAGAACTCGTTCCCGGCCCACGGGAACCTGTCGCGCCTGACCAAGCGCTGCCCGGAGTCCCTGGCGTTCATCATCCGCCGCGCGATGGCGGACCACGCCGACCGCTACGGGACCGCGCAGGAGATGCGCGCGGACCTGGCCGTGGTCATGGAATCGAAGAAGCCCTTCGACGTGCTCCCGGCCCACCTGCCCTCCTTCCGAAAGGCGATGCAGGAGGACGACGAGGAGACCGCACACACGCGTCGCTCGAAGCACGCCAGCCAGACCCGCACGATGTGGGTCGGCTCCGAGCCGACCCGGCCCGAGCCGGCGGCGAAGGCTTCGAAGAAGACCCAGACCCCGCGCAACACGCCCGCCGACGGGGACGCCGGAGCGGACCGCAAGCAGCGCCGCCGTCACCGCCACCGCCAGGGCCTGGTCACCTTCGGCCTGATGTTCTGCGCGATCCTGTCCCTGACCAAGATCCTGCCGGCCATCGTCGACGGGGCCGACCAGGTCCGCCACCGCGGCGGCGACAGCCACGCGCGGCGCGGCGGGTGGTTCACCGAGCGCATGCGGCGCATGGAAGCGGCCGAAGAGGAGGCCAAGAGCCGCTGGATGGCCCACGCCGAAGCCCAGGCAGCCGCCGAGCGCGAGCGGGACGAGCAGGCCGCCAGCCTCTGGCTGAAGGACATCTCGCCCCTGGTCGACCACGCCGGTGCGGACATGCTGCCCAGCTGGAGCCGCGGAGCCCACGTGCTGGTCCTGAACGACGTGCTCGAGAACGAGTCCGCCACGCCCCTCGAGCCCCTGACCAACCTCCTGGAGGAGTCCGGCTACGGGGTGATCGGCAGCGCCGTGGACCGCACCGACTCGGAGTTCGCCCTGGACATCGAAGCCGCCGCCCGGCACGCCCTGGGCCTCGCCGAAGGGACGGACGACGATGCCCTGGAACGCCTGCAGGGGTTCCTGGATGCCAACGACGAGCTCGACGCGGTGGTCTGGATCGCTCCGGACGAAGACGGTGATCCGGATCGCGTCCTGTTGCTGCCGACGGTGGCAGAGACCCGCGGCCCCGACGACCTGGGCTACTTCTAGGCCTCGGTCCGCCGC
This sequence comes from Hippocampus kuda, assembly GCA_901007745.1. Taxonomy (NCBI): domain Eukaryota; kingdom Metazoa; phylum Chordata; class Actinopteri; order Syngnathiformes; family Syngnathidae; genus Hippocampus; species Hippocampus kuda. The sequence goes on from CAAKHF010000029.1 coordinate 115,555, forward strand.
GCTCGAGGGGCGGTCAACTCTCCGCTCTTTCCGGGGACCCCGGTGAAGCTCTCTTCACCCGGGTCCCCGATGCGTTCGGGGTTCCGACAGGGCGGGTGAAGCTCGCGTGAACCGCACGGGGGAGGCCAAAAAGGCCCCGATCGGGGCGAACCGAGTCGGGGGGGCGAGCGTCTGCGCGTCACCCCTGCTGCCAATCCAACATCGGATTCGACACCATGCGCGAGGTTCCCCCCCCGCGGTCCTGGCGGGCCGCGAGAGCATCGGTCGCGACGCTCTTCCTCCTCTCCCTCTCCCACGCGAGCGCTCCCGCCTCCCCCCCGGCCTGGACTCCGGTGGACGACCCCGTCGGGGTCAACCTGAACGGGATCGAGTACTGGACCAGCGGCTTGACCACCGCGGACCTGGCCAAGCGCGGGCAGGAGTGGATGACCTCCAGCGACATGGTGTCCCTGGCCCGGACCAACGCCGAGGGCTGGCCCCTCGAGCCGTCCACGAGCCGCGTCGTCATCGCCGGGTACCAGCGCTTCGAGCGCTTCCAGGCGGACGCGGACGACGTGATGGTCCTACGGTTCCACGAGGGCCAGGGGTCCGCCTCGACGAAGACCGACGTGGACGCCTTCGGGCCCGGGGTCACCGAGGTCGCGGACAGCCGCGCGCCGGACGGCACGATCACGAAGGAGTACACCGTGATCGGAGCCGAGAGCGCGATCACCCTGCGGATCAACACGCTGAACTCCGCCGACGTGGCGGGAACTGGGGACAACTTCGACCCCGACATCGAGCTGTGGATCGACCGCGAGCACATGCGCGCCTTCGACCAGGACCCCGAGAAGGTCTTTCACGACGTGTACGTCGAGCGCCTGAAGTCGATCACCCCCGGACACCTGCGCACCTCGATCGGCTGGTGCAAGGCCCTGTACGCCTCGGAGACCCTGTTGGCGAACGGCGGCGGCGGGAACCGCGAGGCCTACGACCCCCTCGCCCAGCCACGGCTGGAGGTGGATTCCCCGCGCTACTCGGGCGCCGTGCCGGTTCCCTGGGAACTGCACGCCTGGATCGCGAACGAGGTCGACACCGACCTCTGGGTGAGCATCCCGTTCAGCTACTACGCCGCGAACGACACGGTGCGGCGCAACGCCGCCAAGGCCTACATCCAAGACATGGCGCGTACGATTCGGGACGAGCTCGAGCCCGGCCGGACGTGCCTGGTCGAGTTCTCCAACGAGATGTGGAACCCGGTCTACTCGACCAACAAGGTGATCGCCGAGAAAGAGGGCACCGCCGACCCGACGAGCGTCGTGCGGTTCGTCGTGGACGCCTTCACCTGGTGGGCCGAGGAGTGGAACGACGATCGCCTCGAGTTCCTGTCGATGGGCTTCACCGGGGACACGCGCTGGGTCAAGGAGCAGTCCGACGCGCTCAAGGTCCTGGACCTGCTCGACGCGATCGGCTGCGGGGGCTACTACTTCCCGCTCTACGAGGATTCCGATCGCTGGGGCAACAACGACGCCGGAGCCTGCGCGTCCCTGGACGGCATGGACCCGACCCTGGAGGCCCAGGCGGCGCTGTCGATGTTCCAGATGATCGACAACAACAACATCATCACCCCCGACGGCCGGACGCAACCGGGCATGACCTACGCGGTCCGCATCCACGGGGACGTCGCCCTGGACCTGGAGGCCGAGCTCGGGCGCCCCATCGGGCTCTACATCTACGAGGGCGGGCCGTCCCTGTTGACGAACTGCACCGAGCTCCAGTCCCTCTACGCCCAATTCCAGCACGACTCGATCTACAGCTTCTGGCTGCTGTACTACGAGTTCCTGCGCCTGATCGACGGCTTCCGTGCCGGCCCCGACAACCTGATGCGCCCCCTGCGCAAGACGGTCTCGCGCTTCTCCTACTACGCCTTCTGCCAACCGCAGAGCGCCCAGTACGGCGACTGGCTCCTGATGACCGACCTGTGGGCCGGCCGGCCCGGCGAGGCGGTCGTCGACACCCAGGTCCAGTGGAAGTACGAGGCGGTGCGGATCTTCAACGCCCTGCACTAAGGGGTGACGCCCCGAACGGGTCCTCGACGCCGAGCAGCGCGGGGGCCCGTCGGGCCACCCCGGCCACGGCGGAGAACTGCCGACCGGTGGGTCGACGCCCCTCGGAGTGACCGGAACCGGTGGCACTCTCGAGAAGAACGTCGTCCTGGAGATCTGCCGCCGCCTGGCCAGCGGGCTCCAACCCCACGCCGAGGTGGTCCTCACGCGGACCGGCGACCGCAACCTCCCCCTGGCCGAGCGCACCCGCCTCGCACGCGAGCGCGGCGCCCGGGTGTTTCTGTCCGTGCACGCGAACGGCGGCCCCCGGGGGTCGCCCGCCTCAGAGGTTCCCCCCGGGCCTCGGGATGCGAACGGCGACGACCCGGAGGACGCCTGCGTGCTCGCGGTACAGCACGCGGACGCGGAGCACCTCGCGCATCGCCACGACGAGCAGGGTCAACGGTGCGAGCTGCGGCAGGGCTCCCTTGCCCTCGGGGTCGAAGCGGAACACGGCCGGCTTGTCGTCGCGTTTGACCCAATCGTCGCGGGACGGGGAACGGGTCAGGGAGAAGTTCAGAGCATCCTCCCCATCGGCTTCGGACTGGATCGTCGCGACGAAGCCGTCGGCCTGCTCGACCGCGTCGGTTCCGCAGTGCCCCGAGCTCTTCGGCTCGGACTTCGTCGCGGTCTTCGCCGCCGTCTTCGTCGCGGCCTTGGATTCGGTCTCCGCCTTGCGCGCGGGCTCGGGCTTCTTGTTCATGTCGAATTCTCTGCGGTCAGGTTTCGTGTCCGTTCGGACGCATCAACTGAGGATCGCGGTCGGGTCCAACCGCACGCTCCCCGGTTCCGTGGATTCGCCGTGCGCGAACGAACAGCGAATGTGCACACGCGGGCGGGCCTCGGCGCCGAGGTAGCCGACGAGCAGCGGAGCCGCGCCGAGTAGGCTCTCCCGGGGCAACGTAGCGCCTGCGCGCATCTCCGGTCCGAACCCCGTCCCCTTGCCCGTCCGCGCCCAGGCCTCGGTGGAGATCGGCTCCCCGTCGCCGTCCTTGGGCGGGGACTCCTCGGTGATCAGGTTCAGGTACTCGGTCGCGACCGAGAACACCGACTCGGTCCCGTCCGGGGCCGCGAGCACGTAGCGGTAGATCAACTCGACGGCCCCCCCGTAGTACGCGGAATCCGGGCTGGTCCCGTGGGTCCGCACGAGGGCATCCCGCAGGCGGGCCTCGCCGGTCAGGCCGATCCCGAAGCCCATCTGCTCGGACTCCGTGCGCAGGTCCAGGGCCCGTACGCGGGCCAGGTCCGGCGCTGACAACTCTCCGCGCGGGGTCGCGTACACCTCGAGACCACGCCGGATGTCGAAGGCCCCGAAGCCCTCGGCGGCGGTCAGGGACACGTCGATGCCGAGGTGTCGCTCGGTGTCCGGCCGCTTGCCCAGGAGCATCTCTTTCTCGTTCCCGTTGCGGTAGAAGGGCTCGAGGATCAGACCCCCCAGGACCCCGTAGGACAGCAGCCCGCGGACCCGGCCGTAGACCCCGGCCAGGGCCGGGCCGGCGCCGCCATAGGCCAGGGGGCCCCGGGCCCCCAGGTAGCCCCGGATGCCCGCCGCCAGCCCTTCGACCAGGGCCTCGTCGACCACGCCCGGTTCCCCGGGGCCCGGGACCTGGACCAGGCACGCCGCGGTCTCGGGCAGGACGTGGGCGGGGTCCAAGACCGCCAGGGCACCCCCGCGGATCCCGCCGGGGCGTCGGCCGCAGTCGGCGAGGCCCCGGGCCAGGGAGCGGGCGAGCCCCGCGCAACGGGCGGACCCGGCGGTGTTGACCCACAAGTCCGCCGCCGGTTCCGCAGCGGGACCGTCCGCGTGGATAGAGAGAAAGACCGCCGCGCCCCGCCCCAGGGCGGCCCGTTCATGCAGGCCTAGGTTCCGATCCCGGTCCCGGGTCAGCCCGACCTCGGTCTCATTTTCGAGACGCTGCGCCAGCGCACGGGCCAGGCGCAGGTTCGTGTCCTTCTCGGCCCAACCCTCCGCCCCCACAACACCTAGTGGTGTCGAACGTCCACGCTCGCGAAAGCCACCATGACCGGGGTCGATCACGATGCGCTGCCGTCTCCCCGGGAAGCCCGGAGGGATGCCTGTGCGGGTGGTGTGCTCCATGCAAAGACGCGACGTCGGCGCGGGCGAACCGGCGTGCGCGCCGCTGCCCCGCGCGTTTCCAACCAGCACTCCCCGTGCCAGTCGCGGCGCAGGGATGCCCGCCCGGCCGCGCAGGTCGACCGCGTCCGGTTCGGCATGACCGCTCGGCCACGGTGCGCCCGGCAAGGCATGCCCCGATACGGCGCTGCGCCGGGGCGGCCACCGTTGGCGCCCGTGCATTCCGCGCTTTCCATGGGCCCCGGCGAGCAGTTCTCCGGGGACGCGATCTCCTGCACTCCCTGGCCTACCGGACACGGTGCCCGTTCGTTCGCGCCGTGGAAAACCCACCGCCGCCGACCGACGCGAAGCCGATGTTCCGCGCGGCTGGCCTCGCATTTGCGGGTTGCGCTCTCTCGAAGACCAGGGTTTCAATGAACAGAGAAGAGCAAGGGTACGCACGCCTTCGGTTTGCAACCGGGAGGGAGTGAACGGTGGCGCGCAAGATTCTCGGAGGAGGGAATTGGCCTCGGAACGAAGCGGCGTGAATCCCCAGCAGAATGTGCTGGGGACCGGGGAGTGGTCCGAAATCATCGGACGCTCGAGTTCGGTCTGCGCGTTGCGCCGTCGCGTAGAGAAGGTCTCCCGTGCCCAACGCACCACGCTCGTCTCCGGTCAGACCGGCACCGGCAAGGAGCTCGTGGCGCGCACGTTGCACGCCGCATCGTCCCGTGCGGACCGACCCTTCGTCACCGTGCACTGCGGGGCCCTGCCCGACAACCTGATCGAGTCCGAGTTGTTCGGCCACCGCCGGGGCGCGTTCACCGGGGCGCACGAGCGACGGGACGGCCTGATCAGCTCTGCCCTGTCGGGCACCCTGTTCCTCGACGAGGTCAACTCGGTCCCCCTGGCGGTGCAGTCCAAGCTGCTGCGCTTCCTGGAATCCGGCGAGTACCGCGCCGTCGGATCCGACCAGTCCCTGCACGCGGACGTCTGGGTCGTCGCGGCGACCAACGAGGACCTGCACGAGAAGGTCCGCGACGGCAGCTTCCGCTCGGACCTGCTGTACCGCCTCGAGGTCCTGCGGGTAGACGTCCCGCCGCTGAAGCTGCGGGAGAAGGACATCCAGCTCCTGGCCCAGCACTTCCTGGACCGCATCAGCGGGGATGCCCAGCACTTCACCGCCGACGCACGCCACGCGATGCTCTGCTACGACTGGCCGGGCAACGTCCGCGAGCTGAAGCACCGGGTGGAGTCCGCCGCCCTGCTCGCCGAGGGGCCGGCGATCGATGCGGCGGCGCTGGAGCTCGACGGGGTCGATCGAGGGCGTCCCTCGATCGCGGTCGACGAGGGTGCCCATCCCCTGGAGCATCAGCTCTGGTCCTTGATCGAGAACAACGGGATGACTTTGGGGGAGGCGATGAGCCTCTGCGAACAGCTGCTGATCGAGCAGGCGCTGCACACCGAAGGCGAGAACCGCACCCGTGCGGCCGCTCGGTTGGGCATCCACGTGCGCACGATCTTCAAGAAGCTGGCGCGCTGAGGCGCGGGCCCCGCGCCGGGGGTGATCGGCGGGCATGCCCGCGCGTGCACGCCCTGCACGCTCGATCAGGCGCAGGGGCGGACGGGGCTGCGGACGAAGGGTGATCCGCGACGCGCCAGGGCGTGTTCCCGCTCCGAGCCACGTCACGGAGGTGCTGGCACGCTCCGTGCACTGTCGCCGGGTGTGGGCTCCCGAAACCGAGGGCGCTTCCGCTCTCGAATCGTCATCCCCGCTCCGGAGAAGGATTGATGGCCGCGATAGTTCCCTCCCGAACGCTCGTCTCGAACCGCTTCCCTGTGGCGTCCTTCGTCGTGAAGGTGCCACCGAAGGAGCTCTTCGAAATCGCCTGTGCAGCGGACCCGCGCCTCTTCCATCCGGAGAGCTTCGGGCGCCGCACGCCGGCGAACTTCTTCACGACGCGGGTCTCCGAAGGGGGACTCCTCCGCGCGCCCAGCGGGGAGGTCACCTACTTCATGCCCAGCGAACAGATGCAGAGCTTCGCGGGCAACGAGCGGCTGTACTACGCCCTGGGCACCTACGGCAATGCCAACGGGGACGGGGGGCAGTTCACGGTCCAACCGCGCAGCCCGGGCAACGCCCCCTTCATCCGCCTGTCGCCCGACTTCACCGGGGGTGGGCGGGTCCTGGGCCTGAAGAGTCCCTCGGTCCGGAGCGAGCGCTACGGATCCCGCCGGGCCAAGCTGGCCTGGGGCGGGGACATGACCGCGACCCAGCGGACCCCCGGAGCTCTGGCGACGGCGCTGCCCTACGACGACGGGTACGACCCGGCCCTGTGGGGCTCCCCCGCCAGCGAGATGGCGCCGGCGGGTGCGGCCGAACCGGTGGCTCCCAACGGACAAGCCCCCGGCAACGGCCACGCTCCGGCGGCGGTGCCGCCCAACGGCGCGACCGCTCCTCTCGAGGAACCGCCGGGCTTCGAAGACGCGCCGGCCCTGCGCGCGGCGGGCACGCACAAGCCGATGCCGATGGCACCGGCCACCGCCCCGGACCCCGTCGCCGGCACGCCCCCTCCGGCCGAGCCTGCGCCGGTGGCGAGTCAAGGCCACTTCCCGGCGCGTTCCTATTCCGCCTATGGCTACGGCGGCGACGACGGGGCCGCAGGCGGCGCACCGGTCGCGGTCGCGCCGGCACCCGCGACGTCGGCCCCGCCGGTCACGAGCACCGAAGAGCCCCCCGGGTTCGAGGACGCCTACGAGTTGCGGCAGAAGGGCGGTGAAGTGGTGCACATCCCCGTGCAGGAGGCGCACGCCCCGGCGAACGGCGTGCAGCCGGACCTCGGGACCGAGCTCGAAGAAGAGGACCCGGGTGAGGCCTATGGCCGTCGCCAGCGACTCGCCTTCGTCCCGCCCGGGCGTCCCCGGGAATACACCGAGGAGAAGGAACGGGCCCACGCCCGCGCCTTCGACGCCGCGCCCGGGGTACAGCCGGTCCCGTTGACGATCGAGGACAAGTTCCGGCGCGTGATCGTGCCGATCGCACACTTCGAGACCGGCCTGGAGCCCAGCGACCTGTCCGACAACGCGCGCCTCGCGGCGGCCTACGGGATCACCAACCCGAACCGGGACGGGGCCGGCCTGTCCTGGGGCATCGTCCAGTTCACCCAGAGCGGCGGCATGCTCGGGGAAGCCCTCGCCGCCTGCCACCGCCGTGACGCGGGCCGCTTCGGCCAGGTCTTCGGCGCCGATGCGGAGGCCTTGCTGACGACCACCGCGGCGCCCGGCCGCGACGCGCGCATGCAGCCCGTCGACGGCGCGAACCTCTGGGACGAGGCCTGGTTGCAACGCTTCGCCCGGGCCGGGAAGGTGCGCGCGTTCCAGGCGGCCCAGAACGAGGTCGCGATCAAATCCTACGTCGATGCGAACCTGCCGATCCTGAAGTGGCTGGGCCTCGACACCGACCGTGCGATCGCGATGTTCTGCGACCGCTGCGTGCAGCTCGGGAACGGCGGTGGGCGGCGTTGGGTGTTGGAGCAGGCCGGCGTGCTGAACGACCCCGCCCAGCAGACCGCCGCGCTGCAAGCCCTGGGCTTCAGCGACCTGAGCGCCTTCCAGGCCAGCATCGAGGGCTTGACGGCCGACGGCCTCTGGGGGCCCCAGAGCCACGCGGCGGCGATGTTCGCCCTGCGCGGGCTCGGCGCGAGCTCGCCGGTGCCGATCCCCGACCGCTCCGCGATCCTCGATCGCCTGGTGGAAGCCGTGCGCGCGGCCCAGCCCCCCTGGGCCCACCGCGTCGAGGCCCTGCGGACCAGCCCCGACTTCGAAGACCGGGTCTACCTCCTCGGATGACCCATGAAGGACAAGCTCAGCCTGGCCCTCGGCGCGACGCGGGCGATCCGCATGAGCCCGGCCTTCGCCGGGCTACCCCCGCACAAGCGTGCGGCCCTCGAGGGTGACCTCGCGCATCTCGAGTCGGTGCTGAGCGCCCCGGCCTCCAGCCTCGGTACGCACGGCGGCCCCCTGGAGGAGGACCCCTACGCACAGGTCCTCGAGACCCCCCTGGACCTTCAGCGACAGATCGGCGCACGACGCGGCGGTCAGGGAGCTCCGGGACCGGGCGGCGCAGAGGGCGTTGCGCCCGCCGCGGCCCGCGCACCCCGGCCCGGGGCCACCGAGGGGATCGGCCAACGCGCCGCCGAAACCCTCGAGGCGGTCGACTTCAGCGGGTTCGTGTCCGGCCTGGTGACCGGCACGTTCCAGGCCATCGTCGATGCGACGATCCAACAACTCCACGAGTACGCGGACCTGATCGCGAGTCTCTCCCGTTCGGCCGCGGACTTCGCCCGCGACAAGGTCAGCACCGGCCAGGCCCGCCAGTACCTCCTCGACCGCCACGGGCGCGAGCTGATGCAGGTGGACCCCAAGCCCGGTGAGACGGGCACGCCCCGGGTGCTGCCGCGGCCCGAGGCCGAAGGGGACTCGCCCGAGTGGCTCGCGGACTTCGGCCTCGAGGGCGAAGACCTGACCGCCGAGCTGGCCGAGGGCCCCCTGCTCGAGGCCGCTCGGATGGCCGAGGGGGAACGGCGCCTCCAGACCCTGTCGACGATGGTGCTCCTCGGGATCAACCGCATCGTCGTCGACGAAGGTCACATCCGGGCGCGCATGCAGTTTCACGCGGTGGCGCGCGACCGCACCAGCGCCGAGGTCAACAACGCCCAGATCGCCCAGCAGGCCGGGATCGCCGGCCGCAACGCCCGCGGGCAGGGAGCCGTCTCGGCGGTGGTCTCGACCCTCAAGGCGAACCAGCAGGCCGACGCCGGGATCAAGGCCAACCTGATGGGCGAGGTCGAGCTGAAGTTCAGCAGCCAGACCTTCCCGATCGAGCGCATGGCCAACCCGGAGATGCTGCGGCTCATCACGCAGCACTCGAACTATCGCCCGGAGGAGCCGGCCGCCGAGGCTCCGGCCCCGAGCACGGCCCTTCCGGAGGGGCTCCTCGGTGAGGGAGGTCCCGCATGAATCCCCTGAACCAAGTCCTCGAGCAGCTCGGTCAGGCCCTGGACGACAGCGTCGTCTCCGCCGACGGCCAGGTACGCGTGGGCGTCACCGCCGCGCGCGTCGCCCTGCCGGTCGAGACGAGCATCCGCGACGGGGCCGTGCTCCACGCGAGCCTGCCCCGCGGCGCCTGGGAGGTCGGCTTCCGCGTGCCCCACGGGCGGCTCGAGGCGCGCTTCGAAGAGGAGGAGGTCCGATGAACGGCAGCTCCGACAGCAACGCCTTCCGGATCGTCGACTTCGTGCAGTCCCTGCAGGCCCAGCTCGACCTCGCCCAGGACGCCCTGGCGGTCAAGGTGCGCGCGGGCCGGCCGCTGACGTGGGCCCTGAAGGACATCTCGATCGACCTGAAGGTCTTCGCCGACGTGGACCGCGACGGCGGCGTGCGCATGCGCAGCGCCGGGCCGAACGAAGAGGGGGCCAGCACCTTCCAGTTCGGGTTCACGACGATCACGCGCCCGATGGTCGAAGAGAACACCGTCGACATCGGCATGGACGAGGACCCGCGCTCCCTGGCGGAGATCGAAGGGTCGGGCCAACTCGACGACGAGACCCGCCGGGGCCTCGAGCGCCTCGGGATCCGGACGGTCGGACAGCTCAAGAAGCTCGATCAGGGCGACGGCCTGCGGGCGGTGCGCAACCTGACGGGGACGCCGATGGACCGGCTGCGCAATGCACTGATCGCCTCGTCGCGCCCCTTCGTGTCCGGGCACTCGGTGGAGCGCGCGCCGGACGGCCGGAACTTGGTGCGGATTCAAGGAGCCAACTTGACCGACGGGGCCAACACCGAGGTGCACCTCGCCGGCGAGCCGGTCGAGGTGGTCTCCTCGCGCCCCGACGAGCTGGTCGTGCGCGCCCTCGAGCATCACTCCGAGGGGCAGATCGAGGTCTTCGTCGGCGGCGGCCGGACCACGGGCTTCTTCCGGTTGGGAGGTCACGCCGGCAAGTCCGCGGCGGCGCCGCCCGCCCCCCGAGCGGGGCAGGAACCGGACCCCCCCGCGGAGGCCCCCCGGCCCCAGACCCCGGAGGACCCCGCATGAGCGTTCAGGTCACGCAGACCAGGCCCTGGGACCCTGACATCACGCGCAAGGCCCTGCGCGGGCGCGTGCTGATCCGCATGCGGCCCGGGGAAGCGCCGGAGTCGATCCCCACCCACCGCGACGTGCTCGCCGGCGCCTTCGCGGCCGGCGAGACTCTGGACGGCGGCACGGTCGATCGGGTCTTCCGTCACTACGGCGAAGCCCTCGCGGTGACGCGGGCCTTCGACGCGGCGCGGAATTGCACCCAGGTGGGACACCGCCACCGGGGGTGGGACGACATCGAGGAACGCATCGGGCTGTCGCGCACCTTCTCCGTCGAGCTCAGCCCCGAGGCCGGTCTCCTGAACACGATCCGGGCCCTGAGCGACCTGGACACGGTCGAGATGGCCACGCCGGTCTACCTCTCCAGCACGCCCTTCGACGGGGTACCGGACGAGGAGACCGAACTGGACCCGCAGACCTCGGCCGAGCTCCTGCGCAACAGCTATGCCCACGAGATGGTCGGTGCGCCCCGCGCCGCGGCCCTCGAGGAAGGGGACGGGACCGTCATCGTGGCGGTCATCGACAGCGGCGTGAACAGCGCCCACGCGGAGCTCCAGGGGCGCATGCGCTCGGGGTTCGACATGGTCGACCTCGATCCGGACCGGGTGTCCCGGGGACTCCAGCTCTTCGGGGACACCCGTGGCCGGGACCGCGAGCCCGACGACGGGATGGGTCACGGCACCGCCTGCGCGGGGATCATCGGGGCCCGGGGCCTGAACGTGCCGCCCGGCCTCGCGCACGGTTGTCCGCTGCTGCCGGTGCGCGCCTTGGCCTCGGCCCGCATGGCCGGTCGCCGGGAACCGACCGCGATCGGCTCGGCTCTCGATATCGACGCGGCGGTGAAGCGCGCCGTCGACCTCGGGGCCCTGGTCCTGAACCTCTCCTTCGGCACGCCCGCCAGCGCGTTGCGCGAAGGGGATCCGGTCCCCCACATCGAAGTGGTCCGCTACGCGATCGAGCGTGGCTGCATCCTCGTCTCCGCCTCCGGCAACAGCGGAGACGACACGGTGTACTTCCCCTCCGCCCTGCCGGGGGTGATCGCCGTCGGAGCCGTGGATGCCCAGGGCGAACCGGCCGAGTTCAGCACGCGGGGGTCCCACGTGGCCCTCTCGGCCCCCGGCCACCGAGTGCCGTCCCTGAGCATCGACGGCTACGGCCTGAACTCGGGGACGTCCTTCGCCGCACCGTTCGTCACCGCTGCCTGCGCTCTGTTGGCCTCTCGGGGTCTGCGCTCCGGCGTCCCGGTCTCGGGGTCCGCGGTGAAGAACGTCCTCGTGGCGAGTGCGGATCCCTTCACTTCTCGAATCGACAGCCGGGGCTGCGGCGCCGGCGTCCTGGACGTTCCCGCGGCGATCGCGTTGATCGACGAGGAGCTCCGATTGGAACCCGGGGAGGAGGACATGGCTGTCGCATAAGTTCAGCCCGACCCGGGCGACCTCCACATCGAAACCCAAGCATCACAGGACGCAAAGACGCGAAAAAGGAACTCAGAGATGAGCAACGATAGCAATCTGTACTTCAGCGACATTCACCTGCCGCCGGAACCGGGCGCCCCGGTCGCGGCGCCCTCGGAGAACGGCCACGCGACCGAACAGGAGCTGGCGGATCGAAAACTGGGGCGGCTCTATCTGGCGGTGCGCCAGATCCTCACGCGCCAATTCCGGTTCAACCAGGACCCGAGCACGAACGCCGCGCGGCTGCCCTCGAGCCACGACAGGTTCTTCGGGGTCGTCAACGAGACCTTCACCGGGGCCCAGGTGGCCGAGCTCGACCTCTCCGCCACGGCGGCCTTCGTCGCGATCTACGGACAGCTCGTCGGGCCGTACCGCGATCCCACGATGGGTCGTGACCCGAAGGCCCGTGGCCGGGGAGATCTGCTCATTCGAGATCCCCAGCCGACCGACGGTGAAGAGACCCAGGACCTCGTCGTCCTGAGCGAGGCCTTCAACGAGCCCGGCGACGGCACGACGCCGGCCGCCCTGCGGTACGACTTCAACGTGCCGGCGCGCTTCGTGAACGCGGTCGTCGACGCCATCAAGGAGTTCACGACCAACCGGACCCTGTACACCCAGGTCTACGACACGATCGTGCGCGAGGCCCTCGTGCGCCTGGAGAAGCAGGACGGGATCACCGACGCGCCCCAGCACGCCCGTGTCAAGGCCGGCCAGATCGCCGAGGTCGGGCGCCGCCTGGTCGAACAGCAGGTGCGTCCGGACGACCCCCAGCTCCGGCGCAAGATCATCAGCGCGTTCACCGCCGCCCTCGGCGGCGAGCTCGAGGGACGCGCCTCGATGATCGACATCAACCTGCCGGACATGGACCTCGACATGAGCACCAGCTCGGACATCGTGCCCGAGAACGTGCTCGCCCTGTCGGCGGCCTACTTCTGCGGGATGCTGGAGGAGATGCGCTACTTCACGGTCGCCGACCGACTCGTGGAGCAGTTCATGAACGGCATGCTGCCGATCTCCCGGGGTGAGGGTGGACAACGGGTCTACAGCTACATCAAGAAGGCGCCGGACCGCTTCACCGAAGCCGAGCGCCGCGGACTCTATGCCCGCGGCTTCGGGCTCGCCCAGGGCTCCATCGAGGTGGAGACCCCCAACCGCGAGTTCTCCGACCTGTGGATCCGTTTCCTGTCGGCGGTCAGCCTCCTCAACCGGGAGACCAAGTTCGTCCAGAAGTCCGAGGTCCACGGCCAGCAGGTCCACAAGAACGCCCACGACCTGGCGGTGAACCTGTCCCTGCACGGCTACGCGATCTCGCACTTCTTCGCGGTCGAGCTCCAGGAGCTGGTCACGGACGTCAGCGAGATGCTGTCGCACCCGGACATGCTCAACGCGTTCGGTGTCCGCGACCAGTGGCAGCTCGTCGACCGGATCAGCTCGATGTACCTGGGCGGTCCGGTCAACACCCTGCGCTACCGCACCCAGGCCCAGAGCGGTGCCCGCATCATGAAGTGGTTGTCGGAGAACTCCGCGGTGCTGTCCAGCCCCTTCGCGATGCCCGACGCGGCGCTGTTCCGGGATCCGGGTTTGGTGAACGAGGTCGAGCGTTGGCTCGCGGTCACCGGAACTCCCGACTCCATCGTCCAGGAGTACTCCGAACCGGTGCTCACGGCGGTCCAGTCGAGCCTGCCGGCCCTGAGCCTCGCCAGCGTTCCGGACGCGATCCAGAACACCCTGGATCAGGTCGGGAACATCGACACCGGCGCGATCCCCTCGGTCTAACGACACCGGTAGTGCCCACAGGAGTCAGTCATGAACATGCCCGCTTCCAGCACGATCCGGCGCCGCCTCGGCATCGCCTCGCGGCGTCTGGGCACGCAGGATCCCGGGGAGTGCATCGGAGGCCTCCTCGACCGGACCTTCGAGCTTCCGATGGGAGACCCGCGCTACGGGGACAATGCCCTCGTCCCGGGGTCCCTGCCCATCGAGCATTCCTTCTCCGAGCTCGCCTCGAACTCCCTGCGCCTGGACATGGAGCCCCTCGGTCCCCAGGCGACGCCGATCAGCCGGCGCAACGAAGCCAGCCGCGAGATGCGCAAGATCGTGCATCAGAACTTCGGGCAGCGGGCCCTACGGTGGTTCGACGAGCGCAGCGAGCATTGGCGCGGCAGCCAGATCGCCGGGGACGCGAACTTCGGGGCCTTCTTCGGCGCCGGCTTCGACGCCGGAGGCGTCCAGGAGGCCAAGGTGTACTACGAGCTGGGGGACGGGGACCTCGCCGCTCTGCCACCGAACCTGCGGCACGCGGCGCGGGTCGCGATGGCCTCCCTGCCCGGCCTCGTCCCGCTGTTCGTGTCCGTGGCCTGCGGGCGCAAGCACGGGGCCCAGCGCCTGTACTTCACGCACCGCGGTGAGATCAAGCTGCTGGACCTGGAGGTCCTGATGAACCGCCTCGGCATCGGGCACCAGCTCCCGAGCCTCTTGTCCGCGATCGGCCTGATCCTGGGGGGGCGCTTCGTACTGCCGGAGGGCTCCTGCGTGTTGGGTCTGCGGGACACGGCCAAGGGCCTCGAGCTCAAGCTCGAGATCCTCGTCCCCGGGGTCCCGGATCCGCCCCAGGAGATGCACGGCCTGATCCAGATGCACATGGCCCAGCGTCCCGAGGTCCAACGCAACTTCTGGCACTGGATGCAGGCCATGACCCCCGACGAGCACCGCTCTCCCGGGGAGATCAGCGTCGTCAGCGCCCGGGTGACCCCGACCCGCAGCGCGCGCCTGAGCGTGTACTTCCGGCCGATCGGCTACGACGCCGCGCCGAGCCGGGGGCCCGCACCGGTGACGGCCCAGGCACCGGATCCCTACGCGCTGACCCCGTGAGCGCGACCCGGCGCCGAACCGGGACGCACGCCCGTTCGTCCTTTCGTCTGCGAGATGGAGTGGAGACTCCCTGAACACGATGCAAACCGCGTCCGAAACGACCCGTGTGATCGATCGCAGGTTGGGCGAAGCCCTCCGTCAGAGCCAGGCTTTCCAGGGCCTGGGGGCCCGCGATCGCGACGAGATCGAACAGAGTACCCGCGAGATCCTGCGCTACGTCGCCACCGGCCATGGGGCCGACGGACACGGATTGGCGGATCCCTATGCCAGCGTCCTCGCCAGCGAGACGACGACCTCCGGGCCCTCGGGCACCAGCTCCAGCGCGGAGATCGGCATCGGAGCACGGGCGGGGGCCGAAGCGGCCGGCCTGCTCCTGGAGGAGGTCAACTTCCCCGACTTCGTCCGCGAGCTGATCCAGGGCGTCTTCAAGTCGGTCGTGGACGCCAGCATCGAGCAGATGCAGGCCTACGGTGAGCTGGTTCAGAGCGTCGCGCTCTCCCTCAACGAGTTCAAGGACCAGAACGTCACCGAGAACCAAGCCCGCGACCACCTGGTCTCGAAGTACCCCCGCCACA
>CAAKHF010000029.1:136179-166348 GCA_901007745.1 Hippocampus kuda
CGGCCCCCGCCACGAATCCGGGCCCCTGACCGCTCGAGCAGCGGGAGCATCCCATGGCAGAGCTGAATCTCGTCGACCCCCAGCGCTTCCAGGCCCTTCACCTGCGGCTGGAGCGCGCCGTCGCGGCGCGTCCGGACCTGGGGACGGCCAGCGTCGCCCTGCTCTACCCCGTCGACTCCCTGACGCGAATGACCGGCCTGGTCCCCGGGGTCCTGGGGGACAACTGGTTGGCCATCCAGGCCCTCAAGCTGCTGGTCTCGGTGGCCAGCACCCACGAGATCAACTCCCAGACCGGAAGCCTCCAGCCCACCTGGTCCTCCCACAACCTGCCGCCCTATCAGCCCTGCCTCCTGGACCCGGGTGCGCTGATGATGCTCGTCCTGGCGGCCCACCGACTCGAATTGGCACAGCTGGACGCCGGCCGCGCGGAGCCCGGCCTCTACGTCCACCCGATCCGTGCCCTCGCCTACGCCTGCGGTCCGGCCGAGGCCCTGTGCCGGTTGCCCGGCATCGACGACGAGCTCCTGATCACGATCCTGGAGCTGCTCAGCCTGCACGGCGACGACCGCATGATCTGGAACGGGCCCCTGCGGCACACGGGCAACTCCCTCGAGATCGCCCGCCGCCGGTGCATCAACGAGCTGATCGAGGACGTGCGCACCCAGGTGCAGACCTCCGGGGAGAACCGCCGGACCCTGGTCCAGTGGGACGTGACGCCGGCGAACTGGGTCATCCACAAGCTCTCCCCGGTCGATGCGCGCCCGGGAGAGCTGCTCCGGATCGAGGGCTCCTTCCCCGAGGAGCCCGTCCCGGCCAGCTCCCCATCCGCGGCGGGCGAGGCCCTGCACGTGCTCTTCGCCTCCCAGGACGAGAGCGTCCCGGGCCTCGCGACCCGCTCGATCCGGGTCGCCCCCGAACACCACGACGCGGAACGGGTCGAGGTGCGCGTGCCCGAGGGCGCCGTCCCGGGTTGGGTCGGACTCGAGAGCCCCCAGACCGTCGCGCGCGCCTTCGCGGACCGCGCGCGCCTGCGCAAGCACTGGAGCGACTTCGAACACGACTGCGTCCCCGGTGGCGTGCCGCTCGAGGTGCTCCTGGATCCCTCCTCCCCGCCGATTCCGCCCCGTTCGCCGGCCAACTCCTTCGAGGGTGGCAGACCGCTCCTGCGCTGGGCCGAGGTCGACGAACAAGCCGTGGCCCCCGGGGGCACGCTCCGGCTGCGCTGGGACGCCGTGGGGGCCCGGTCGATCCGCGTCGAGCGGCTGGGGACCGCGGGAGACCCGGAACCCTTCGGCGACGAGGTCGACGCCCAACTCGGGTCCGCGACGTTCCCGGTTCCCGCGGAGCTCCCCGCTGACGCTCCGGCCATCCTCCGGCTGCGGGTCCTCGCGGTGGCCCCGCCGGGGGGAGACGACGTGCAGGCCGAGCTCACGAGCGAGCCCGTGGAGCTGCCCGCGATCCGGCTGCTGGTGCGCGCACCGCGGGTCCTCTCGGCGCGCACCGACGCGGCGCAGGTCCCGGCCGGGGACCTGTTCCGGATCGAGTGGAGCGCCGTGCACGTGAGCTCGGTGCGCATCGAGCGGCTCGCCGGGGAAGCCTGGGAGCCCTTTGCCGGACCGCTCCCCCCGGGGACGCCCGAGGCCCCCGGCTCCCCCACCGCGGACGGAGTGCCGCCCGAGATCCCCCTCTCCGGTGGGATCACGGTGCGGGCACCGGAACGCGTGGATGCGGACGGGGAAACCCTGCGCTTCCGCGTCATCGGGCGCGGCACCGACGCCCGCGCCGAAGCGGAACGCGACAGCGAGCCCCTCGAGCTCGAGCCCCTGCGCGTTCTGCCCGGCCCGCGTCCGACCGGTCTCCGGTCCGTGGTCATCCGCCCGCGCTTCCTGGCGCGCGCGGACCTGGCGGCCTCGGCGGGCACCAGCGTCACGCCCCGGATGCACCGCGCGGGTCCCCTGGACGGGGACCTCGAAGTCCTCGAGTTGCCCTGGGTGCCCGACGAGCTGGCCCTGGGGATCGCGGGGGAACAGGAGGGGGCCGCCCCCCCCGCACCGGGGGAAGCGCCGGAGCTCGCGACCCTGGACGAGGCCGCCGCCGACCGCTTCCTGGACCAGCTGATGTTGCTGGCCCTGCGCACGCCGGGGCTGGAGGAGGCCCTGTGGCTGGTGCTGGTCCCCGAGGAGATCGGGGTCACCCCGAAGGTGCGGGACGCCCCGGCCGCCCGCGCGGTGGGCATCTGCGCGCCCAGTGGAATCACGACCCTGCTCGACGACCCCCTGCTGCGCATCGAGCTCCCCCAGGCGCCGCCGGAGGAACGCGTGCGCCTGGTCGCGCGTCGCTCGCGGGGCGCCCTGGACCTGTTGGAGCTGCGCACGGAACGGCGCAATGCCGTTTCATCCGAACCGCAGCTCCCCGAGGACAGCAGCTTCGTCGCCGTGGGGCTCGACGCCTCCGACGCGCGGCTGTTCCTCCACCCGCTCCACGATACGCCGACGCCGGACGACGGCTCTCTCCTGGGTCTGCTGCCCTCCCCGGGACAGCTCGCGGTGGTCGAGGTCTGGCAACGCTCCGGGCGCGTCCGGCGCGAGGCCGACCGGAGGCGCCCCGGACGGTCCCGCGGAGTCCGCGGCCCGGTGGTCCTCGCCACGACCCCCGCCGAGCGCTTCGCCCTGCGCACCGACGGGTTCCCCGGCGACGATCCCGCACGGGGTGTGCTGCGCGAACGCGCTGCGCTGCGCCGCCTGCTCGCCCGCGGACCCCGCCGGCGTCCCGGCGAACCCGTCAGCGTGGAGATCGAGACCACCTTCCCGGCCGGTTGGACGCGGCTCTATCGCACGCCTCTCCCGCGGGGACACGGGCACATCGAGGTCAGCGACCTGACGGTCCACGCAGACCCCGAGGACCCGGAGCGGAGGTTGCGGTGGCGGATCGACGACTCGACCGGAGGTCACCCCGACGCGCTGCTCGAGCTGCGGCTCGCGCGGGACCCGGCGGTCTGGTTGGCCCTGGCCCGCATCCCGACGGCCACCGGCTCGGCGCCCCTGCCCCTGCATCGCATCGGAACGGTCACGCACCAGCGCTTCGACGCCCTGCCCGCCCCCGACGTCGAGGAGGAACGGAACTTCGAGCTCCGGCTGGTGGCCCAGGAGGCCTGGCGGCAAGGGACGGACTCGTTCGACGCCCCCGGCTCGGGACCCGTCTTCGCCCTGCGCTCCCTCGGGGGCCGGATCCTCTACGCGGATCTGGCCCCGGGCCTGGGGGTCGACGCGTGGCTCGTGGACGGCGTCGCGCACCCGGCCCTTCCCGGTCAGGGCACCCTGATCACCGTGCCGCCCAACCTGGGCGGTGAGCTGAGGGTCCGCATCCGCGAGGTGCGCTCCGGCGACGATGACGTCATCGTCGAGGACGACGCCCCGTCCTCGACCTGGATCTCGAGCGGGCGCGCGTTCCGTCGACTCCGGGCGCGGGAGCCCTGGGTCTGGCAGTTCTGAGCCCCGGGTTCGGGGAGCACGTCGCGATGAACGCGGAGACCTCCATCCTGCTCAGCCCGCGCGCGAGCGAGCCCCTCGGTGCGGCCCTGGCCGTGGCCCTGGCGCGGCGGACGCGCTTCGCGTTGCTGGATGGTCGTCGGCGGGTGCAGGTCTACCCGGACGACCCCAGGGGCGTGGGCTCCCTCGACGGCCCTCCCCAGCAGGACCCGGCCCCCTCCGACGTCCGGATCACCATCGGCGTGCGCCTGTTCGACGAACGGGTGCTCGACCGCAGCGAGGTCCGCGTTCATCCCGGTCCGGCCCCGGGCAGCTTCGAGCTGGCCCAGCGGCTGCACTCGGCCCTGGCGGGGTATGGACACGGCGCGACCTACGGGGCGAGGACGGAGCCTTCGCTGGGGGCGACCCCGGCTCGCTTCGGGGACACGCTCCCCGTCCCCGCGACCCAGTGCGCTCTGGAGTTGCTGTTGGTCCGCGAGACCCTGGCCGCCCAGGGCTGGACCGACCCCGCCCGTCAGGTGGCCTTCGCCGGCTCGATCGCCGCTGCCGCCGGGACGCCGCCGCCCACGGTCCCGGCCCGCTTCCCTCCGATCCCCGACCCCCCGGGGGGTGCCGCGCAGGAGTTCGACGTCTGGCACGAGGTCCCCCTGGTCCCCCAGGCCACGGGCATGAACTGTTGGGCGGCCTCCGCCGCGATGTTGGTGGGCTGGCGGGATCAGGTCTTCCTCGAGACCACGGCCATGATCCGCGGGGCGCTGCGCGCGGAGCACCAGGAAGCCGGCCTGCAACCCCGGGACGTGCACATGCTGGCCGAGGCCTGGGACCTGATCGTCGAGCCGCCGACGCGGTACACCGTCGAGAGCCTGCGCCGGCTCCTCGTCGCCCACGGTCCCCTGTGGATCGGCCAGGCGGATCCCGACCTGCACGTGTTGGTCATCACCGGGATGCACGGGGACGGCAGCCGTACCGGGACCCGGGTCCGGATCAACGACCCCTGGCCCGTCGGACGCGGCGAACGCTACAGCATCTCCTTCGAGGAGCTCGCGCGTCGCTTCCAGGCGGCCACCGACCTGGCGGGGCTCCACGCCCAGGTCATCCACGTGGGTCGTCGGTCGGCCCCCGGCCGCTCACCGCTCGGGGACCGCGCGGCAGGTTGATTCCGCAGGCCCGCGAAGGCGAGCCGTCAGGCCCGGTCCTCGGTCGCGAGGAAGTCCCCGATCCCGCGGGCGATCGCACGCCCGAGGAGGTCGAGGGAGGTGGGGCCCATGACCGGCAGACCCGCCGGACCGCGCAGCGGGAAGCCCACCTCGACCAGGCAGGCCGCGGTGCGCTCCCAGTGGTGATCGGGATCCAACACCGCGAGGGCACCGCCCCGGAGGCCGGCGGTGTGTGGAGCGACGCGCCGCAGGTGGGCGTGCACGCCCCGGGCCAGGGCACGGGACCGCTCGCCGGCCCCGGTGTGGATCCAGACCCGCGCCAGGGGACCCGGATCCAGCCCCGGGTGCACGTGCAGGGACACGAACAACGGGGCGCGCTGACTCCGGGCCACGCCGATGCGCTCCGCCAGGGACAGGTTGCGATCCGTGCTGCGGGTCGGCAGGACGCGCCGGGAGTCCACGTGGGCCGCGACCCGTTCGGCCAAGTCCAGGGTCGCGAACTTCTCTGCCGAACCATCGTCCGCACGGGTGCCCGCGGGGGTCGAGCGACCGCGCGTCGCCGCGCCGCCGTGCCCGGGGTCCAGGACGATGACCCGTGCGTCCGCGACCTTCACCGGATCGGCCCGTTCGGGGGATCCACGGGTCCCCGGCGGCACCGGCCCGGAGGGGCACAGCGAGGGACGGACACGGGATCGGGACTGGGACGGGACATGGCGGGCCTCCGGTCCGTGCAACGCCCGTTCCAACGCCGAGGCACCGGCTCGACCCGGGAACGCGCCCGCCCTGCCACGGCCGGCGTGCCCGATCGGGCAGGGTGGGGCGACCCGGCCAGCTCTCCCGGTCCCGGGGGACGGCGCGGGCGCTCTCCGGGCCGGATCCAGTCCTGGCACGCCGCGTGCAACAGGGGCCCGTCTCCCCGGGAGCCTGCAACCATGCCTACCCCCACGACGGTGATCGACCCTGGCCACGGCGGTGGCCTCCACCCGAACGGACGCTCCAGCCCGATCGGTGCGCGGGGCAGCCGCACCGTCGAGAAGGACGTCACGCTGCGGATCGCCCAGGCGGTGCAACAACGCCTGGGGGACGGAGCGGTCCTCGTGCGCCAGGGGGATCACAACCCGAGCCTCGCGGAGCGCATCGCCCTGTCCCGCGAGTCCGCGGCGCCGGTCTTCCTGTCGATCCACGCGAACGCGGGCCCCCCGGGGGCGCGCGGCGCGGAGGTATACGTGCACGATGGCGCCGGCCCCGCATCCCTCGCGTTGGCCCGCAAGATCGGGAAGCACCTGGCGGACATCGACGCCCTCGCGTCGACGGCTGCTCCGGTCATCTGCGTCGCTCCCCTGGCGGTGTTGCACCCCGAATGGCACGCCCCGGCGACCGCGGCCGTGCTGGTGGAAGTCGACTATCTGACCGACCCCGGCGGAGAGCGACGGCTCACGGACGCCGGGAGCCTGGAGGCGATCGCCACCGCGCTGGCGCAGGCCGTGCAGAACCACCTCGCCGAGCCCGCGGCCGCCGCTGGACCAGCCTCCCCCGCGCATGCGGTGGACGCCCCGCCACCCCACGCGACCGCCTCGATCCGGCTGACGGACTCGGGCAACGCCGAGGAGCAGGAGGCCTGGTTGGAACGGGAAGCGGAGTCGCGGCAGTTCACGGAACGGCGCGCGCGGCGGCTCGCCGCCGAGGAAGCGGGCCAATTGCGCTTCCTCCCCGTGCGCGGAATCGAGCACGTCAGTGAGGCCTTCAAAGACCTCGTCTTCGAGATCGCCGAGGAGATCGAGGTCGACGTCAACCATCTGATGGCCCTGATGAGCTTCGAGAGCGCCGGCACCTTCAGCCCCTCGGTGGAGAACTTCGCCGGCAGCGGGGCCGTCGGGCTCATCCAGTTCATGCCCTCCACGGCGCGACGGCTCGGTACGACCACCGAGGCGCTCAAGCAGATGAGCGCCATCGAACAGCTGGAGTGGGTCCGCAAGTACTTCCTGCCGGTCAAGGGTCGCCTGCGCACCCTGGAGTCCACCTACATGGCCGTGCTCTGGCCCGCGGCGATCGGCAAGTCGGCGGGACACGTGCTGTGGCGCACGGGCACGCCGGAGTACACGCAGAACAGCGGGTTGGACTCCAACCGCGACGGGACCGTCACCGTCGGCGAAGCCGCCGGAGCGGTCCGCCGGGTCCTCGCGGCGGCGGAGCGGGCGGCGCAATCGCCCGCCTCGGGCAGCCTCGCCCTCGGGCGGCGCACCGCGAGACGCCCCCGTCAGAGCCGCAGCGGTCGCGTGACGCCGGTCCGTCGCACGGGGGCCTACGGCGGGGTGGACCGCTCGTCTTCGCGCTATGTCCGCACGGTCGTCGAAGCCTTCGACGCCCAGGAGGCCGAGTACGAGTGGTGGGGCATCGACGTCGAGCACAACGACTACGTCGGCATCTTCTGGGTGTTCGCCGATGCGATGAAGGACGCCGCCAACGGACGCCGCATCCCCTGCCGGGCCGCCGAGGCACAGATGGTCGCCAACCGGTTGTTCACCATCCCCTCCCAGTTCGAGCCCCTGGGCTGGACCGACGCGCCGACCGACGTACAGGCCCACCCCTCCCTGTTCCTGACCCCCAAGCTGATGGACATCCGCTGGGAGAACGCCGCACGTCAGGACCTGTGGATCAATCCGTGCCCAGGGGAGATCAGCGCCCCGCTCAAGTCGGAGTCCAAGAAGCTCAACAAGTGCGTGGACCGGCAGATGGCCGCCAAGTCCGCCACGATCGCGGCGGATCCGGGCAAGATCTGGGCCCTGAGCAACAGCCTGGGGGGCTCGGTCGGCGGTGGCGAGAAGGCCGTCAACTACGGTTGGCACGTCCACCCGACCGAGGGCGTCGCTGGAGCACCGACCCGGCGGGCGGTCACGCCGAACCAGAAGGTCATCCAGGGACCCTTCACCGCCCACAACGCGTACCACATCGACTACTCGCAGATCCTCCTGTTGGTCTCCGGCTGGTGCCAGGTGATCTATCCCGGCGAGGAGCATCCGCGGACGCTGCTGACCAAGGACGTCTATCAGAGCCGCGAGTTGGCTCCGCTCGTGACGGGCGACGGTCGCCCGCTGCGCTTCACCAAACAGCCCTACACGCTCTCGCGGCTGCGCGCCTTCGAGGAGGCGTACTGGCGTTGACGAGGAGAATCCCATGACCCGCATCGCAGTACTGGACCCAGGACACGGCGGCCAGGTCGCCAACGGCAAGTCGTCTCCGGTCGGCGTCGTCGGCCCCACCGGCCTCGAGGAGCGCTCGGTGACCCTGGCCATCGCCAACCAGGTCGCGAGCCGCCTCGGTGCGGAACGCGTCGGGACCACCCGGGGAGCGAACGAGAACCCGTCCCTGACGACCCGCCTGGAGATCGCCCGCGGCGGAGGGAGCCCGGTGTTCGTGTCGATCCACGCCAACGGCGGCGGACCGAGCGACGAGGGCTCCGAAGTGTGGATCCACGACGCCGCGACCCCGCGCTCCCAGCGCCTGGCGGCCCTGATCCAAGGACGCCTGACCGGCCTCGGCACCCCCCATCGCGGCCTCTTCCGCGGAGCCCTCGCGCTCCTGGCGCCCGACAAGCACGGCCCAGAAAGCGCCGCGTGCCTCCTGGAGGTGGACTACCTTTCGCACCCCTCCGGAGAACAGCGCCTGCGCGACCCGGCACACCAGGAAGCCCTCGGGGCCGCCATCGCCGAGGGGATCCGCCAATACCTGGAAGAGACCGGCGCCGCGGCGGCCGACCAGGGCTACGGAAGCCCGGGGGCCTACGGACAGACCCTGGTCAACATCACCCACGTGGGCTCGATCCAACTCGCCTACGACCGCCTGACGACCCTCGGGGTCCCCGAGCCCCTGCCGGCCCGCAACCGGCGCGTGTTCCGCGGCACCGCCGCGCTCCAGACCGCGATCAACAACTGGGAGCCGTACCTGCTACGCGTCGAGCAAACCCCCAACCTGATCCTGACGGGCGGCCTCACGGTCAACAAGCCCGGAGAGCATGGCCGGGGCAACGCGATCGACGTCGACGGCCTGTGGTGGTCCAGCACCAACCGCTTCCTCGCGAACGACGCGACGACCGACTGGTACCGCTACCTGCGCATCGAGGCGACCCTGCGGAAGGTGTTCGGCACGGTGCTCAACTGGGACTACAACGCCGCCCACCACGACCACTGGCACTGCGATCTGGGGCACCCGACCAACTGGCGCGGCGTCCGCTCCCAGGCGAACTTCGCCCAACGGGTCCTCCGGGAAATCCACGGCTTCGACATCGCCGTCGACGGCCAGTGGGGCGGCGGAAGCCGCGCGGCCGCGGCCGAAGCCGGCTACGACCTCGCCGCGAGCGGCGGCTGGGACCACTTCCTGGACGACTTGATCGCAGCCCAGAGCACGCCGGGGCCCTGATCGCTGGCGTCCCGATCGCTGGCGCCCCGATCGCCGGAGACCGGACGCCGGGGTCCCCACCTGGATCACCGGCAACGCCGCAGCCGCCCTGACGACAACGACCGCGTCGGCGGGGCTCCGGGGGGTGTGCCGAATCGAGTCGCGCACACCCCCTCGGCCGGCTGGACTCAACGCTGGAAGGGAGCGGGCTCCAGGGTCCGCTCGACCAGCTCGTCCTCGCCCTCCACACACTCGAACCACGCGTCGAGGGCGACGTCCTCGAAGACCTGGCGCGTGTCGCTCGTCGGCCAGAACACCTCCAGGCGCTGGATCGCAGTGGCCTCCCCCAGACCGATCTCCTGGCGCAGGGGATTGGCCCCGAAGCTGCCACCGGTCGAGACCCGGTGGTGGATCGAGCGCTCGCTGCCGTCCGCCCCGCGGACGTCGATCCGGATGCGGGCCCCGAGCCCGAAGCGGTTCGAACGGACGCCCCGCAGGCTCAGCTTCAACCAATGCCCGCCGAGACCGGGGTTCTCGAACAGCGCGTTGCCGAAGGCGTCCCCCGGGAAGGCTCCCCCGAGCTGCTCGTAGACGTCCACGTCCCCGTCCTCGTCAAGATCCGCGAACACCACCGCGTGCCCCTTCTGGAGGTGGCCGAATCCGCCGGCCGTGGTCACGTCCGCAAAGCCCGTCCCGCCGAGGTTCCGGTACATCAGATTCGGCATCAAGCCCTCGAACCCGGGGTAGCCGGTGCCCAGATACAGGTCCGGGTAACCGTCGCTGTCGAGGTCGCCGAAGTTGGCCCCCATCGGGATCGAGCAACGCCGCAGACCGTACTGCGCTCCGACCTCCGTGAAGCCACCGGCTCCGTCACCACGATACAACGCCGGGCGCACCTGGTTCGCAGCCGGACGCAGGACGTCCGCGGCGATGTGGTGGACCGCCGGGTCCACCAGGCGCCCCCCCGCGGCGCTTCCGTAGGCGCTGACGAACAGGTCCAGGGCCCCGTCCGCATCGAAGTCCCAGAACCAAGCCGGGAAGCTCATCAGGGGCAGGGCCACACCGAGCTCTTCCGCGACGTCTTCGAAGGCGGTCGCGGCGTCGTTGCGGTACAAGCGGTTCGGCTCGCCGATGTTCGAGATGTACAGGTCCGGATCCCCGTCGGTGTCGTAGTCCCCCCAGCTCACGGCCTTGGCATAGCGCGCGTTCTCGACCCCCAGGGCCGGCGCCACGTCGACGAAGGTCCCCGCGCCCTGGTTCTGGAACAACTGAGAGCGGACGTCGGGCAGCGCCGGAGAGGTCTCGTTGCCGACGAACAGATCCAGGTCCCCGTCGTTGTCGTAGTCCGCCCAGGCCGCGGCCTGGGTCGGCAGGTGCTCTTCGCCCAAACCCGCCGCGAAGGTCACGTCCGTGAAGCGCGCCTTGCCGTCGTTCGCCAACAGCGAATTGGGATGCAGGCCCCAGTTCCGAAACCACCCCCCCCGCAACACGTACGCATCGACGTCTCCATCTCCGTCCGCGTCGGCCGACACCATGCTCAGGCCACCGCGTTGCCGCGTGAGGTTGGCCTCGGCCGTCCGGTCCTCGAACCCGCCCTGACCGTCATTGCGGTAGAAGTGCATGCTCCCGGCCGCGTCCGAGGTCGACGTCAATAGGTCCAAGCGTCCATCCCCGTCAAAGTCCTCGGCGATCGCCCCGCCGGCCAGATCGAACGCGGCGACGCCCAGCTCGTTGGCCACGTTCGTGAAGCGCGGAATCTCCTGCTGGGAGGCGAAGGCCTCCGGCGGGATACGATGCGCCTCCGCAAGACCCTCCGGCCACGTGCCCAGGGTCATGTGCGCGATGTTCGCCAGCCACACGGCCTGATCGTGCATCGGGGTCCGCGGCTCCACCAACCCCAGGACCCGCTCCAAGTACTCGAGCGCCCGCTCGGACCCCTCGGTCTCGGTGTGCACGCCACCGGGCCCGATGGGCAACACGCAGCTCTCGGCGGTGTGGCGCAACACGCAGTTCTCGTCCTCGCCGAACCGCAGATAGGCCACCGCGGTGTCGAACAGGACGCCGGCCTTCAGCGGATCCGGAAGCTCCGGTCCGAACTCCTCGGCGATCCGCGCGGCCTCCCGATACGTCTCCGTGGCCGCGACGCTCTCCCCGATCCGCAGCTGGTGCTTCCCGAGGGCCGTCAGCAACACCAAGCGCTGGCGCTGGGTCTCCTTCCTCGGCTCCCCCAGGTCCGCGAGTCGGGCGGCGAAGTTCGCCACCTGGGCCCGCCCCAGGAAGGGGTTGCGGTCCGCGGACTCGGCTTCGACCCGGTCCAGCAAGGCCCACATCTTCAGTTCCCCGTCCGCCTCCTGGGCCGCTCCCTGATCCGCTCCCTGATCCGCTTCCTGGCCCGGCCACGGCACCGAAGAACTCCCCCGCGCCTGGACCGGTCCGCCGAGCCCCGACAAGAACAGAGCACCGAACCCCAGGCTGAGGGCCGAGCGGGTCGGAAACAGACGGGCGGCGACGATTCGATGGACGATGGTTCCCATGGGCCTCTCCGAGGAGGGTCAGGTGGCGATTCGGCCCCATGGCCGAAGGACCCCCTGTGCGTGTGCCTCGCTGCGTACACTCTACACCGAGCCCCAGCCCGCCGGAGCACCCGGCGCACGTGCATCATGACTTGGATTCCGTTCGTCCTGTTGGCCCTGATCATCCTCCCGTTCCTGATCGGATCCATCCTGCCCGTTCACTACAAGGGCCAGACCACCGTCGAGCTCGACCGTGACCCCCAACAGGTCTGGGACGCGCTCCAGGACGTCGAGGCCCACCCCATGACCGGCAGGATGATGAAGTCGATCGAGACCCGACCCCCTTCCGAGGCGGGACCCGCCTGGCGGGAAGACATGGGCCGCGGCGAGATCATCGAGGTCACGACCTCCCTCTTCGAGCCTCCCCGACGCTTGGTCCGCGAGATGACCTCGACCAGCATCAACATGAGCAGCCGCTGGGAATACACCCTCGAGCCGGCCGGCGCCGGTTGCCGTGTCCACCTCACCGGCGCCACGGACATCCAGAAGGGCACCTGGCACACGCCGGTCTTCCGGGTGATGATGGTCATCGGCGGAGGCGTGAAGAAGGGCCTGGACATCCAGCTCGACATGCTGGCCGCGACCCTGGGCGTCGACGCCCGACGCACCGGGTAACCCACTCCTCAGGATTCGCGCGATGAAAGCAGCTCCCCCGGGTTGGCCGCGCCTCTCGGTCTCCCTGTTCTACGAAGACGCCGCCACCGCGATCGACTGGCTGTGCACCGCCTTCGGATTCGAAGTGCGGCTCCGGGTCGAGGGGGAGGACGGTCGCATCCAGCACTCGCAGCTGCTGTTCCACGGCGCCCTGGTCATGGTCGCCAGCACCGGGAGGGAGGGGACCCCGGACACAAACGTCAGCCCTCGCATGATCGGAGGCCAGACCACCCACGGCATCTGCATCTACCTCGACGACGTCGACGCCCACTGCGAACGCGCCCGCGCGGCCGGCGCCACCATCGCCACCGAACCGACCACGACGGACTACGGTCCGGAGTATTGGTCCGACCGCAGCTACCGGGCCCTGGACCCGGAGGGCCATTCGTGGTGGTTCGTGCAGCGACTGCGGGAGCAGCCCGCGCCGGAGTAGCACGCCCGAGCCGGCGTGCGGCCCCGCCCGCCCGCCGACCCGCCCGAGCCAGCAGGGGGCGGGCCGAACCGCAGGGCCGGACGGCCGGTGCGCGAAGCGGAGACCGGCGTTGGTCCCGCGACCCCGGAGGGGGAAAGTCGGTTCAATCCCCGGGCTGGCGCACCTCCGGGTCGATCGCGGGCACATCCGCCGCCGCCGCGTTCAGAGCCTCCAGTTCGGCGCCCAGCAGGGTCTCCAACTCTGCAAGCTGCTGTTCGACGAGCCCCCGCAGATCCGCGTAGACCGCGCGCGCCTGCTGGGTCGGCGCGTGATCCCCGCTGTCGACCACGCCCATCAAGCCGGCCAACTTGTCATTGACGCGGATGGGGAAGTTCAGGGGGTCCTGTCGCGATTCGCTCTTGGTCTGGTGGAGCGCTTCCTCGACGACCGTCAGGGCATCCCCGAGGCGGGTGCAGCGGTCCACGACGTCCTGGAGCCCCTCGGCCCGTCCCTTCAATGCGTCCAGGTCCGCACGCACCGTGCGGATCTGGCGCACGGCCCGGTGGGCGGCGGTGATCGTGTCGCGGATCTCGCGGTGCAGGTCGTGTTGGGCCTGGAGGTCCGCAGGGCTCGCTGTCGCGCCGGGAGCCAGGGTGACCGAGAAGCGGGTCTCGCGCACCTGCTCGCCAACGGTCAGTCGCGCGGCGTAGGAGCCGGGCACGGCCCGGGGACCGGACAGGTTCCCGTTCCACAGCACGGCCCCCGGGAAGGTCTCGGCCGAGGGGTAGCGCAGGTCCCAGGCGAAGCGGTTGATCCCCGCTTCGGCCGGCAGCACGCGGTCGTCGTCCGATTGATGGGCGGGCAGGTCCTCCGCCTCCTCACCCTCGTCGGGCTCGCGTTCGAAGGTCCGGATGACCTCTCCCCCGGGGTTCAGGATCTCCAGGGTCAGGGGCGCCTCGGCGTCGGGTTCCTGGGGCAGGTGGTAGGTGAACAGGACTCCGGCCGGGGGGTTCGTGCCGTTGTCCCCCGGATCGGAGCTGGTCCGGGTGCGGACCCGTGGAGTCGGCCGGGGCTGGAACAGCTGCAACTCGTCGGACAGGCCCACGGGGTCCAGGGCCTGCCGCAGGGGACCGAGGTCATCGAGGATCCAATAGCCGCGCCCCTGGGTCGCGACGATCAGGTCTCCGGACTTCACCGCCATGTCGGTGATCGGCACGACCGGGAGATCCAGTTGCAGGGAGTGCCAGGAAGCGCCCCCGTCGAAGGTGGCGTAGGGGCCGCGTTCGGTGCCGGCGTACAGCAGGCCCTGCCGTTCGGGATCCGCCCGCAGGGCGCGCGTGAAGTGCGAGCGTGGGATGCCATCGTCGATCCGGCGCCAGGAGGCCCCCCAATCGGTGGTGTGGAACAGGTAGGGCTCGAAGTCGTCGAGCTTGTAGCGCGTGGCCGCGAGGAAGGCCCCACCCGGGTGGAAGGGGTCCGCCTCGAGCCCGTTGACCTGGGACCATTCCGGCAGGGCGGCCGGAGTCACGTCGGTCCAGGTCGCCCCGTCGTCGCGGGACAGTTGGACCAGCCCGTCGTCCGTGCCGCACCACAGAACACCGGGGTCGTGGGGCGATTCGAAGGCGGCGAAGATCGTGCAGTAGTACTCGACCCCGGTGTTGTCCTTGGTGATCGGTCCCCCCGATGGGCCGAGCTTCGTGGGATCGTTGCGCGTCAGGTCGGGGCTGATGGCCTGCCAACTCGCCCCCTCGTCCCGGGTGCGGAACAGGACGTTGGCGGCCGCGTACAGGGTGCCCGGATCGTGGGGCGAGAAGAACAGCGGGAAGTTCCACTGGAAGCGGTAGCGGAAGCCCTCGGCCCCCGAGCCCATCGGATCGTCCGGATAGACGTCCACGCGGCGGGAGGAGCCATCGCGGTGGTCCAGGCGTTGGAGATAGCCCCCGTAGGAGCCCCCGTAGACCACGTCGGGGTTGCCCGGCGTGGCGACGATGTGGCCGCTCTCGCCGCCGGCCGTCGGTTCCCAGTCGTAGCGACCGATCGAGCCCCCCCGCAGGGAACGCGAGCGGATCCGCACCGCGGTGTTGTCCTGTTGCCCGCCCAGCAGGCGGTACGGGAACGCATCATCGACCGAGACCCGATACATCTGGGCCGTGGGCTGGTTCGCTTGGGTCGTCCAGGTCGCACCGCCGTCGACGCTGACGTTCGCGCCCCCGTCGTTGGCCTGGATCATGCGCGCCGGATCCGCGGGGTCGATCCACAGGTCGTGGTTGTCCCCATGGGGCGTGCCGATCCGCGAGAAGGTCCGGCCCCCGTCCTTGGAGTGGTGGAAGCGCACGTTGAGCACGTAGACGCTCTCTTCGTCCGCGGGATCGGCCACCAGGCGCGTGTAGTACCAGGCCCGTTGGCGCAGGGAGCGTTCGCTGTTCGTGCGGGTCCAGGTTTCCCCGCCATCCCGGCTGCGGAAGACCCCACCCTCCTCGGCCTCGACGATCGCGTAGAGGTTGTCGGGGTTCGACGGGGACACGCTGAGACCACTGATGCCGATGACGCCCCCCGGGAGCCCGGGGTTGCCGGTCAGTTCCGTCCAGGTGTCGCCCCCGTCCTCGGACTTCCAGATCCCCGACCCCTCGCCACCGCTCTCGAGGCTGTAGGGGGTGCGCAACACGCGCCAGAAGCTCGCGTATAGGACGCGCGGGTTGGTCGGGTCCAGGGCGAGGTCCACGCAACCGACCTCGGGGGACACGAAGAGCACCCGTTCCCAGGTCGCGCCCCCGTCCCGGGTGCGGAAGACGCCGCGCTCTTCGTTGGGCCCGTAGAGGTGACCGAGGGCGGCGACCCAGGCGATGTCCGGATCGCGGGGATGAATCCGGATCCGGGGAATGTGGCGGGAGTCCGGCAGACCCACGTGACGCCAGGAGCGCCCCGCGTCATCGGAGCGCCAGACGCCGTCCCCGTGGGAGACGTTCCCGCGCACGGTCTTTTCTCCTCCGCCGACGTACAGCACGTTGGGGTCCCAGGCGCTGACGGCGACCGCACCGATCGAACCTCCGAAGAAGCCGTCCGAGACGTTGTCCCAGCTCTCGCCGGCGTCGCGCGTCTTCCAGACACCGCCACCGGTGGCGCCGAAGTAGTAGGTCGAGCGGTCCCCAGGCACGCCGGTACAGGCCGCCGAACGCCCCCCCCGGTAGGGCCCGACCTCACGCCACTCGAGACCGGTGAACACTTCCGGAGACGCGGCGCCCGCCTGGGGTTCCGCTTGCGGCTCCGGTGCGGCCCCGGCGACGACACACGGCGTCAGGAGCAGGCCCGGAAGGAGGGGAGACAAGAGACGGCGAAGGAGGAGGCGCGCTTTCATGGGAGCGTTGTACCCCATGGGCAGAAGCGTGGTGTCGGAATGGGGGATCTTGCGGGTGCCTGGAGCCGCCCGGCGGCCGACTCGAACGGAGTCGGTACGATCGGGCGCGGTTCGTCAGGGCTCGCGCCGCGCGAAGCGTCCGAAGGGGGGCGCGGTGCCGAGGTCCACGTCCAGGACCAGGGCGCCACCGGGTTGGACGAGGTCGTCGTCCGAAGCCGGCATGCCGACCAGCAACTCGGGGGAAGCGTCCCCGTCCAAATCGCCGGCAAAGGCCAAGGAGGCCCCCAGCCAATCGTCCGGACCCGGTCCGCAGAAACTCCACAGAGTCGCACCGGTGCGGCCGGAGATGACCCGGATCTCGCCGGCTTGGCCGGGCGTTCCCCCTAGGGCCTCGCCCACCACGAGGTCGGCGATCCCGTCGCGGTCCTGGTCCCCCGCGTCGGCCACGGTCTGCAGGTTGCGACCGGATCCGCTGCCGGTGACCACCACCAGCAGAGCCCCGTCCACACCCGAGCGAATCTCGGCCGCCCCGGAGTCGATTCCGTTCGCATCCGCACCGGGGACCCCGATGGCCAGGTCCGGTCGGCCGTCGAGGTCCACGTCGCCCAGGAGCGCCACGCGGTCGCCGAATTGGGCGCCAATCTCGGTGCCGTGCATCGCGAACAGCACCCGGCCATCCACCCCGGACAGCAGGTAGGCGCTGCCGGCGTTGAACGCCCCGGTGTCGGTCAGGGGAGCGCCGCAGAGGAGGTCGTCGATCCCGTCCTGGTCCACGTCGCCGGCCGCGCACAGGGACGTGCCCAGCAGGTCGCCGGTCGCCCCGTCCAGGGTCCACAACGGCCGACCGTCCACGCCGGAATACGCCGCGACCCGGCCGGACAACAGACCACCATCGGCCTGCACCGGTGCCCCCACCGCGAGGTCGGGCCAGCCATCGCCGTCCACGTCCCCGAGTCCGGCCACGGCATCGCCAAAGCGACCCCCGGGGTCGGTCCCGATCAGCCGCAGCAGCAGGGCGCCGTCGGCGCCCCGGTGGACATGGATTTCCCCGAGGCCGGAACCGGCCAGGGGGGCGCCGACGAGCACCTCGCCCCGGCCGTCCCCGTCCAGATCCCCGAGCATCCCGACGGCGGCCCCGTACCACGCGGCCCGGCCGGGACCGACCGCGCGCCAGAGCAACGCCCCGTCGGCGCCGGAGAAGACCGAGACGGCACCGGAGGCGGCCCCGGCGTCGTCCGCCAGGTGGGCCCCGACCACGACGTCGGGGATCCGGTCCCCGTTCAGGTCCCGGCCCCCGGCGACGGCGGAGCCGAAGCGTTCGGCCGCGGAGCCGCCGGCGAACGCGAAGCGTACGGCGTCTTCGTCGAAGTCCCGCGGGACGAAATCCCAAGGACCGACGAGGCACGTGAACAACAAGAGCAGCGGAGAGGAGAAGGAGATCATCGAGTCCAGCGGTGAGGGTTCGAGGGGTCGGGTGCAGGCGGCGGCGAACGGGGAATGCCCGTCCGCCGCGGACCGCGTTTTCCCGAAGACCGCCGGGCCCGTCCCGGGTGTCGGACCCGCACCGAAAAACCCGGTCACCCCGCCGGGAACAGGCCTCGCCGTCCGTGCGGGAGGCGCTACCGTTTCCGCCATGGCCGAAGGTCCCCAGTGCCTCCTCCGGGCCCGCTGGCTCGACCAGCGCCTGCGCGACCGCACCTTCGACTGGTGGGTGGCCCCGCGACCCGAGCTCGACGGTCTGGCAGCCGCCCTCGGGGAAGCGGGCGTGCGCAGCGTCCGGGCCGACCGGGAGCACATCCTGTTCGACCTCTCGGACGGCCGGATCCTCGACCATCGCCTGGGGCGCGAGGGTCGCTGGCGATCCCTGGCACCGGACGCCGCCCTCCCGACCGACGCTTGGTTGGCCCTGCGGCTCGAAGACCAGACCCTGGTCAATCGCGGCGGGCAGGAGTTCCGCATCCGCACGAGCGAGGCCGTCGCGACCGAGCTGTCGATCCTGGGCCCCGACGTGATGGCGACCCCCTTCCCGCGGGAGCAGATCGACGCGACCCTCGCGGCCGCGACGGCCCCCCTGGAGGAAGCCCTGCTCGACCCCACCGTCCTGGCGGGCATCGGCGACGCCGCGAAGTCCGACGCGCTGTTCCTGGCCGGGCTCGATCCGAGCTCGAACGGCCGGGACCTCACCCCCCGCGCGCGGGCCGGCCTGGTCCACGCCCTGTACGACGTCACCCGGGAGAGCCTGGTCCGCGAAGGGCGCTGGCGCCCCCTCGTGCACGGGCGAGAGGGCCGACCCTGTCCCCGCTGCGGCGCCGCGATCGAGCTGCGGTGCACCGGACCCGAGCCCCGCGAGACCTGGTGGTGCAAGCGCTGTCAGCTCGGCGAGGCCCCCGGTCCGACGTCTCTGCCCGATCAAGATGCGGTCCGCTTCCGCATCGGGCTCGCGGTCTGGGGCCACCCCGACTTCGCCGGCACGTTGTTCCCCGCCGGCAGCGCGCGGCGACGTTGGTTCGAGCTCTACACCCAGCGCTTCACGGCCGTCGAGGGCAACGCCTTCTTCTACGCCCTGCCCGCTCCCGACGTGCTCCGCACGTGGCGCGAACGCAGCCCGGCATCCTTCCGCTTCTGCCCGAAGCTGGCCCGGGACATCACCCACGCCGAGACCCTGGAGGCGGGCCTGGAGTCCCTGCCACGCTATCTGGAGGCCGTCCGCCGGCTGGGTCCGGCCCTGGGTCCGGTCTTCGCCCAACTGTCGGAGCAGCGCTGCCCCCAGGAGATCGCTGGCCTCGAAGCGCTCCTGCGGGCCTGGCCCCGGGACCTCACGCCCTTGGTCGTCGAAGTGCGCCACCCGGGATGGTTCGAGCCGGCGGCCCGCATGCGCCTGACCGAGCTGCTACGGGCCCACGGGGCCGGGCGCACGTTCCTCGACAGCCGCGCGGTCTACACCGGCCGTGACGACCCCCAGCGCGAATCCCAACGGCGCAAACCGCGGGTCCCCCACTTCCCGGACGCGGTCGGCGAGCAGGTGCTCGTACGGTACGTCGGTCACCCGGACCTGCCGCGCAACGAAGCCCTGCTGCGCGACTGGGCCGAGCGGATCGACCTGTGGCTCGCCGAGGGCCGCGGGGTGACGTTCTTCGCACACTGCCCCGACGAGCGGCAATCCCCGGCCATCGCCCGTCGCTTCCAGGCCCTGTTGGAAGAGCGCGGTGCGCCGATCGCGCCGCTGCCGGATGGCGGGCGGAGCGGGGAGACGCAGCTCGCGCTCTTCTGACGCGGAGAGGACCGCGGACCGCGGGTCCGGTCAGCGTCCGATCCGCAGCTCCAGTCCCTCGGTCAGCATCAGGCCGGTCAGCCGCGTGGAGCTGAACTCGAACATCGCCGCCTGGAGGTAGGCCGACGTGCCGACGAGAGCCGGATCGCCGGGGATCGTGATCTTGATCACCGAGGGGGACCCCGGACCCATCCAGACGCCGCCCATCAGCGGCGGGTCGTAGCCGTTGCCGTCGAGGGCGTTGATCAGCACCTCGTAGGGCCGCGCGAACAGCCCGATCGACAGCGGGGTACCGCAGGGGATGTTCGGGTCCGGTTCCAGGGACGCGTACAGGATCGGGAACGACAGGCCGGGGGTGACGTCGGCGCGCGGGTCGTCGATCCCCAGGCTCATCTCGGTGCCCAGCTTGGGCTGGCCGGACATCACGGTCAGGCTGCCGGGGGCGTTCAGGCCACACCCGAAGGGCACGGACTCGGGGAAGGTCGTCACCTGGGCGTTGCCGTGGGCGGAGTGCTTCCAACGCACACCCGACGGGGGCGTCGGGCAGTTCCCGCCAGACTCGGAGCCGAGGATCAACACGCGGTCGTTCGGGTTGTCGCGCACGTCCAGGACCAGGTCGATCGCGCCGGCCGCGTGGCCGGAGCGGGCCACGAACCAGACCTTGCCGAGGGTCGATTGGAACGAGCCGATCTCCACGTTGCAGCCCGCGTCGGGGAAGGTCCGGAACTTGGCGATCTCCGACTGGGTCCAGTTGTAGTAGCTGCGGATGAAGCTGTCGTCGTCCTCGTGGAACCAGATCCCGCGCACGTCATAGCCCAGGTTGCCCAGCTCGCGCAGGAACTCCTCGTTGATGTGGTCCCCGTGCCAGTGGGGCGAGACGAAGTCGATCGCGGTGTTCCCCGGCGTCTTGCCGAGGCATTGGCGCACGTACAGGTCGACGTTGGCCGCATCGTGCGCCGCGTCGTTCACCGCCGTGCCGGCCCCCGAGGGATCCCCGTAGCCGCCGCCGAAGATCATCAACCCGCCGTCCGTCAGGGGGAACAGGAAGATCCCGACGTTGTAGGCGACCGAGTTGCCCCCGCTGGAGGGGGACTTGCCGCTGTAGGCCACGTGGAAGCCCAGGGAATCGTCCGTGGTCACCGGCACGAAATCCAAGCTGGTCTTGTACGGCACCACGTTGTTGAAGCGCGCGTTGTCCGCGGGGCAGTTCGAGGAGTGCTGCGAGAAGCCGCGTCCGGCGTTGGCCGTTTGGGCGGACGCGGGTTCGGCCACCAGGAGCGCGGTCGACAGGAGGGCGACGGCGAGGTGCCCGAACCGATGGAGGCGACGACGCTGGCCCGTCTGCGGTTCCGTCCCCGGGACCGGGACGGGATGGATGCGGTGGCGCGAACCCGGTGAGAGAAGCCCAGGCATGGCGTTTCCTTCAGGGAGAGGGGCGAGGGGGATCGCCCGGTGTGGATCGAGGTGCGGATCGAGAGACGCGAGGAGAGAAACGGCGATCTCCGACCCCGGGGAGGTTCGCACTCGGCCCGCGGGAGAGAGGGGCGCACCGAGGAGGGGAGCGAGGACCGAGAGGGGTTGCGCGGCCAGGGACACGCGGCCTGCGCAGCGGAGAACGCCGTGCGATCGACAATGGCGACCGAAGAGAACCGTGGGCGGATCGGAGAACCGCGCTCCGCCACGGCGCCGATAGGTTGACCGTCGGGCCGGAATCGTGTCGCACGGAACGGGGGAAATCTCGCGTGTTTCGGGTTCCTGGAGAATGGGGGAAATCGAGCGTCGATTCCCGCATCGTGAGGGCCGATCCCATGAGAGAAACCTCACATGAGCGGGCATTAACCGGCATCGGAATCGACGTCGGCGGCAGCGGGTTCCGCGCGTCCCTCGTCGTACGCAACGGGCGCGACGGGCTGTTGGAAGCCCGTTGCGCGCAGGTCGCGCCCCACACCGGCAAACCGGCGGAGGACCTCCGGCGGCTGCTGCTCCGCCTGGTGTCCGCGGGCGCTCTGCCGGCCGGTTCCGGCGGCGTGCCCATCCCGGTCGGCATCGCGGCCCCGGGCGAGAAGACCGGCGACGGCCGTGGCATCGCCCGCGCGCGCAACGTGCACGCCCACCCGCACCTGCTCGACGAACTCGAGGCGGGTCTGTCGTCCGCACCGGCCCCGGGATTGGCCCTGTTCCCGCGTCTGTTCTCCGACGCCGACGCGGCGCTGTTCGGCGAGTTGTTCGCCCGCGACGGCAGTCTGCACGGCGTGCGCGACGCGCTGTTCTTGGGACCGGGTAGCGGATTGGGGGTCAGCGTCCTGCGGGACGGAGCCCTGGCTGCACCCAGCGGTTTCTCGGCGGCCGCGGCCGCGCCCCTTCGCGGCGATGGCCTGTTCCGCGACCTCGAGGACGAGTGCTCCCTGCGCGGCCTCGTGCGCGCATGGGGCCGGCGCGAGCGCGCGGTCGAGATCGCCGCCCAGGACGGACAGTCCCGGGCGCGGACGCTGCTCGCGGGGATGGGAGCTGCCCTGTCGCGCGCAGCGGAACAGCACCTGGCCGGCTTGGCCGCCCGGGGTGTCGAGCCTGCGGTCCTCGCCGTGCGCACCCGACGCGGTTCGTTCTTCGCCAGCCCGGCCGTGCGCGCGCTCGTCGTGCCGCCCCTCGAGGACGTGGCCCGCGCCCGCGGCCTGCGCCTCGTGTGCGGGACCACGTCGGATCCCGCTCGCCCGTCCGGCTCTGCCGAATCGAATCCCTACCGAGCCTGCGCCGGCGCGCTGGCCCTCGCCCTGCAGGCCAGCGGCGACAGCACGGACCCCCGCACCCCATGAGCTCCCTGGGCCTTCTCGATTTGGCGGTGATCGTCGGTGCCCTGGTGGGCATCACTCTGCTCGGCGGGCGGCTCGCCGGTCGACAGGAGGACGTCCGCGACTTCTTCCTCGGCGGTCGGCGCCTGCCCTGGTGGGCCGTCGCGGCGTCGATCGTCGCGACCGAGATCAGCGCCGTCACCTACGTGTCGTTGCCCTCGGTCGTGTGGCGCGAGGGCGGCGACCTCACGTACCTCCAGATCGGGCTGTTCGGCTCGCTGCTGGCGAAGACGATCGTCGGCTTCGTGCTGGTGCCGGCCTACTTCGAGCGCGAGATCTTCAGTCCCTACGATTACATGGGCGCGCGCCTCGGCGAGGGGGTGCGGCGCACGACGACGGTGCTGTTCTCCCTGGGCGGCGTCCTCGGGCAGGCGGCGCGGGTCTACCTGGTCGCGGTGGTCCTGGAGGTCCTGCTCGCCCGGGAGCTGGGCTGGCTCCAGGCCCATACCGGCGTGCCGCCCCTGGGGGGCGCGGTGATCGCGATCGGGATCGTGGCGGTCCTGTGGACGCTGATCGGGGGGATCGCGGCGATTATCTGGACGGACGCCTTGCTGTTCCTGTTGTTCCTCGCGGGCCTGGTCGTGTTGCTCGTCGCGGCCAGCGCGCCGGTCGAGGGCGGGCTCGTCGGCGCCCTGCGCGAGGGGGCCGCGGCGGGCAAGCTGCGGCTGATCGACACCAGTCCGAGCCTGACGCGGCCGTACACCCTGTGGGTCGCGCTGCTCGCCGCCCCCCTGTGGCTGCTCGGGCCCTACGGCACGGACCAGCTGATCGTCCAGCGTCTGTTCTCGTGCCGGGATGCGGGGGAGGCCCGCAAGGCGATGCTGGCGAGCACTGCGGCCGTGGGGGTCACCCTGCTCGTGGGTCTCGTCGGCGTCACCCTGTACGCCTACACGCGGGCGGTCACCCCCGGACCGGAGGCGGCGGCGCTGCTGGCCGAGCAACCGGACCGCCTGGTGCCGGTGTTCGTGCTCAGCGCCTTGCCGGACGGTCTGCGGGGTCTGGTGGTCGCGGGCGTGTTCGCCGCCGCGATCTCGAGCCTGGATTCGATCCTGTCGGCCCTGGCACAGACCAGCGGGGCCCTTTTGAAGCGGACCGGCACGGTCTCCCTGCGCAGCTCGCGCCTCCTGGTGGTGTTCTGGGGCGTGGTGCTGTGCGGAGTGGCGGTGTCCATGGGGCCGATGCACGCGCGCTACGGCTCGATCCTCGATTTGGCACTGGCCACCGCGACGTACACCAGCGGCGCCCTGATCGCGGCCTTCTTCCTGGCCTTCCTGCCGACCGGGCGCGACGGCAGCGGGCTGCCCTGGTCCGCGGCCCTGTCGGTCGCGGCGGTGCTCCTGTTGGCCTGGCCCGGGGGTCCGGTGACCACGGTGGTCCTGGTCGGCCTGGGGCTCCTGTCGGCGCTGTGGTGGTTCGCCCGCCTGCGGCCCGCCCTGGGGTCCCCGCTGGAGCGGGCGCGGGAGCTCCGCGCGAGCGCGGCCCTCGCGCTGGGGATCGGGGCCGCGGTCCTGCTCGGGCGCGTCGGGCACGTCACCCGGTACGCCGAGGACGGCAGCTCGTCCGTCCAGGCCATCGCCTATCCCTGGTTCGTGCTCGTAGGCGCCGCCTTCGCCTTCCTGTTCGGGTATGTTCTGGCCCGTCCCGTCGCGGCCCAGGTTGCACGGCGAGACGCGGCATGACGCGACGCTTCCTCCCCACCGTGCGGCGGCCCCTGGGCCGGCTGCTCCTGGCGACGACGCTGACGGCGACCCTGGCGGCCGGCTGTGGCGAGACCGTCGCCGACGGGACCCCGGCGCGGCGCTACCTGTGGGTCACCCGCTGGGACCACCGCACCGAGCGCGAGGTGGAGCGCATCGTCGAGCAGGCCGCCACGGCCGGCTTCGATGCCCTGCTGTTTCAAGTGCGCGGGGCGGCGTCGACCCTGTACCCCTCGAACCTCGAGCCCCGCGCGCCGGAGCTCTCCGGCAGCCCCGCCGCCTACGACCCCCTGCGGGTGGCCCTGGACGCCGCCCACGCCCGGGGCCTCGAGCTGCACGCCTGGGTCAACTGCGTGCCCTCTTGGTTCGGCACCACGCCGCCCGAGGACCCCCTGCACGTCTACAACCGGCACCCCGAGTGGCACTGGTACGACCAACACGGCCGGCGCCAGGGCCTGTCCGAGGGCTTCTACGCCAGCCTGAACCCGTGCCTGCCGGGGGTGCGCGACTACGTCGTGGCGGTGCTGGAGGAGCTCGTGACGAGCTACCCCCTCGACGGGCTGCACCTGGACTACATCCGCTTCCCCAATGAGCCCCCGGCGACGCCGGCCGGCAGCGGCAGCGACTGGCCGCGGGATCCGGCCACCCTGGAGCTGTTCGCCGCGGCCACGGGGCTGGGGCCCGAGGACGATCCGAGCCGCTGGGACGCCTGGCGCTCCCAACAGGTCACGACCCTGGTGCGCGGGGTCCGCGCGATGATCGACGAGCGGGTCCCCGGCCTGCCCCTGTCCGCCGCCGTGGGCTCCGAGCCCGACGAGGCCCTCGCGAAGCACTTCCAGGACGTGGACACCTGGATCGACGAGGGGCTGTTGGACCTGGTCTTCCCGATGAACTACACGGCGGAGCTGGAGCTGTTCACCGAGCGCCTCGAGCGCTGGGAGGCCCGCGGCCTGGCGACCCCGGTCGCGATGGGCGTGATGGTCTCCGGGGACGCCGAGATCCGCGCGGAGGAGCTGCGCCGGGCCGCCAGCCGCTACCGGGCCGTGGCCGTGTTCGCCTCCCACGAGCTCTTCGATTCCGACAACGACATCCTCACCGCCCAGGGCGAAGCCGACGCCGCCCAGCGCGCGGAACGCCGCGCCCGCCTGCTCCCCGAGGTGGTCCGCCACCTCGCGCCGCGCACCGCGGACACTCCCTGAGACTCCCGACCTTCCCGACCGAACGTTCCGTGAGCAATCCCTTCGGCGACGAAAAGCTCGACCTCGACTACCCCTGCACCTGGCCCTACACGGTGATCGGCGAGGACGAGTTCCACATGCGCATCGCCGTCGGCGAAGTCTGCGGGGACCGCGACCACACCCTGGAGCTGTCCAACCGCAGCCGCACCGGCCGCTACTGCTCCCTGCGGGTCGAGGTCCGGGTCACCAGCGACGAGGAGCGCACCGGCCTGTTCCATTCCCTGTTGCAGCGCGAGGAGATCCGCTATGTGGTTTGATGCCCGCCCCGCAGCCGCCGGCCTGCTCGCCGTCGCCCTGCTGTGCACCGGCTGCGCCGGCACCCCCGAAGCCCCGGAGATCCTGCGCTTCGGAAACCGGGTCGAGGTCGCCCTCGGGGACACCCCCTTCGCGACGGTGGCCTTGGACGGGGATCCGAAGCCCTATGTCTACCCCCTGAGCGGCCCGGGCGGCGTTCGGGTCACGCGCTCCTATCCCCTGGAGGAGGGGCACCCCGACGAGCAGAGCGACCACCCCCACCACGTGTCGATGTGGTTCGCCCACGGGGCGGTGAACGGGGCCGACTTTTGGCACGGCACGAACAAGGGGGAGCGGCAGGTGTTCGTGGACGCGAGCCTGTGCTTCGACCCGGGTCGGGCCGGCGTCGAGGCTCGATATCGGTGGGAGGCGGAGGGCGAGGCTCTGCTGGAGGAAACCCGCACGCTGTGGTTCCACGGAGACGACGCGGAACACCGCATCGACGTCGACCTGCGCCTGCGTCCGACCGGGGATCAGGCGGTGACGTTCGAGGACACGAAGGAGGGCACCTTCGCACTGCGCCTGCATCCGGAGCTGCGCCTGAAGGGGCCGGTGGCCACGGCGCGGATTCGGAACGCGAATGGCCAAGAGGATGGCGACTGTTGGGGCCAGCGGGCGGCCTGGGTCGACTATTCGGGCACTATCGAGGGCAACCCGGTAGGCGTCACGATCTTCGACCACCCGAAGAACCCCCGCCACCCGAC
Organism: Hippocampus kuda; assembly: GCA_901007745.1. Lineage (NCBI taxonomy): Eukaryota > Metazoa > Chordata > Actinopteri > Syngnathiformes > Syngnathidae > Hippocampus > Hippocampus kuda. The sequence goes on from CAAKHF010000029.1 coordinate 162,267, forward strand.
CTGGTGGCACGCCCGCGACTACGGCCTGTTCGCAGCCAACCCCTTCGGGATCCACGACTTCAGCGGGGCCCCCGCGGGCACGGGTGATCTCACGTTGCAGCCGGGGGAAGAGCTGCGCCTGCGGTATCGGGTGGTGATCCACGGGGGACGCCTGGATGAGGCCACCCTCGCGGAACGCTGGTCGCGCTACGCGTCCCGCTGAGGGCCCCGGGGGCCTTCCCCGGGGCTCGCCTCTGATCGTTTTGTTGTCCTTCCTTTATTGCTCGCCATGTCTGAGTTCCGACCGATCACGATTGCGCACCTCTCCGACTTGCAGTTCGGGAAGAAGCACCGCTTTCAGTTGCCGCGGACGCTGGAGGCGCTGGACGACCTCGACACGCTGAAGGACCGGCTGCTCGCGGACTTGGATCTGCTGGAGAAGGACTACGGACTCGAGCCCGACCTCCTCCTGGTCACCGGCGACCTCGCTGAGGAGGGCAAGCGGAGCGAGTTCCGCGACGTGCTCACGTTCCTGGACAGCGTCGCGCAACACCGCAACCTGCCCCGGGAACGAATCCTCGTCATCCCGGGCAATCACGACATCAACTGGCCCGCTTGCCGCGCGTACTTCAACGACTGCGAAGCGGACGAGCTGGAGCCCGTGCGGCCCTATTGGCCCAAGTGGAAGCACTACGACTGGTTCTTCCACGAGCTGTACGGCCCGGAGTCCCCTTACCGCTTCGAGGAAGACGAACCCTGGACCTGGTTCGAGCTGCCGGACTTGGGCGTCGTGGTCGCGGGGCTCAACTCGACGATGCGCGAGAGCCACGAAGCAGAGGACCACTACGGTTTCCTCGGCGAACCGCAATTGACCTGGTTCAAGGAGCGCCTCGAGCCGGCCCGTGAACGGGGCTGGCTGCGAATCGGCGCCCTGCACCACAATGTCGTCCGGGGACCGCAGAACGACGACCACAACCTCCGGGACCGGGATGTGCTCGAGCGAGTTCTGCGCGACCACCTGAACCTGCTCCTGCACGGACACACGCACGAAACCAGCACCGGCTGGGTCACCCAAAACCTGCCGATCTTCGCGACCGGCAGCGCCTCGGTCGATGGCACGGAGCGTGCATCCGAATCGCCGAACCAGTATCAGGTCCTCCGCATCCACGGGGATCGGATCGAGCGCTGGTGTCGCCAATTCGACCCTCGAGACGCCCGCTGGATCGCGGATCCGCGCGGATCCAAGAAAGGGAACTCCGGCCACTCCACCGAGAAAGTCACCTTCCTGGACTTCCCCGCCCCCCCGCCGGAGACCAGCGAGGAAGTCCCGGAGCGCTCAAGCAAGGATAAGCGATCCGACAAGGAACGCGGCCACAGGGAACGACACGACACTTTCGCGAGCCAGGTAGCCGAGATCTGCGCGATCCGCCTGCCCGGCGCACGCATCGAGTTTCGACGACACAACGAGGAGCAACTCCGCTACCTGTCCGTCACCGCACAAGAAGACGCCTTTGCTCGGCTGTTCCCCATCGGCCTGTTCGAGCACGGCCTCACGGACGAGGATGTCGATCGCTTCCGCAACCATGTAGACGCACGCTATCGGCGGCACAATCCGATCCTCGACTCCGAGATCGTCTACGGCGGCGACACGCGCGCCGACGCGGCACTGTTGCGGTACGCGGAAGCCCAACGCATCCGCGTCTTCAGCTTCATCGAGTACCTCGGCATCCTCGACTTCAGCACGTTCCTCAAGAGGCAGACAAAGCGTCTGGAACAGGACCCGATCTATCCGCCGACCCTGTACGTCCCGCAGCGCATGAGCCTGCGCAGTCCGGGTCCACGGGCCGAGTGGACCTCGACCAACGACTCGGCCCTCGACACGGTGGATAGCTGGATCCGGTCCGCGGATGCGCGCTTCGCCGTGCTCCTCGGAGACGCCGGGGCCGGCAAGACGTTCCTGTTGCGCTCCCTCGCGCGTCAGCTCGCGCAGGACCCCCTCGCACCGATCCCCCTCCTGATCGAGATGCGAGATCTCCACAAGGCCTCCAGCCTCGACCAACTCGTCGTTCAGCAAATCACTGCGGGCGGGATGGAGCGCTGGGATCAAAAGGCCTTCCGGTACATGCTAGACCAGGGGAAGATCGCGCTCCTTTTCGACGGCTACGACGAGCTCGAAGTCCGCACCACGTACGAGCGAGCAACGGAGCACTTCGACGTGCTCTTGCAGGCGGCCCGGGGTCGGGCGAAGGTCATCGTGACCAGCCGGACGCAGCACTTCCTGAACGACGAGGACACGGCCAAGGCCCTCTTCACCAAGGTCGAGAACTTGCCCGGCCTGCGCCTGGCCCGGGTGGAGAACTTCAATGAAGAGCAAATCCTCGAGTTCCTGCGCAATCATCCCAACACGAAAGCAGATCCAGAGGGTTGGCTGACCCTCCTGGATCAGATCAAGGAACTACTCGGTCTCTCCAAGAACCCTCGCCTGCTGGGCTTCATTGTCGAGATTCCATACATGGAACTCAAAGCGGCGCGTGATCGCGAGGGGAAGATCGACTCTGCCGAGCTGTATCGGATACTCGTAGATCGTTGGATCGAGCACAACGTAGTAAAGAGGCAGCCGCGAGGGGCTCGGGAAGGCGTGACCATCGAGGATTGCTGGCAAGTCGTGGGGATCCTGGCCCACGTACTCTGGCGCCGATCTGAGAAGACGATCCGCGGCGAAGAGCTGGAATCCGTGGTCGAACTAGCGATCGGCGACCGGCTTGATGGACGGATAGGCCTCGCCGAAGCCACCCTGGCCTTCGGCTCGGGCACGCTGTTGGTACGCGACTCGGAAGGCAACTTCTCCTTCATCCACCAGTCTGTCCTGGAGTGGATTGTTGCCCGCGAAGCGGCAGCCGAGCTGGCCGAGGGGAAGCGACCCGAAGTACTCGATCAACAGGCGGCCTCGAAGCTGATGGCGGATTTCTTGTTAGGGTTGGCCGACGACAAGGATGAAGTCGTCCAGTGGGCCCGCGAGACGCTACATGAGAGGCCCAGCGAGCTCGCGGAGAAGAACGCGCTACTCGTGTTACAACGCGCGGGGGAGCCTGTCGAAGTCGGCATGGATCTGAGTCACCGCGATCTGCGCAATGTCGACCTGGGTGCGATCGAGCTTGCTGGCGCAATCCTCTCGCACTGCAACCTCTCTGGCGTGAACCTTCGCAAACGCGACTTGCGAGGGGCGAATCTCACCGGCGCACATCTGGTCGGCTCCGACCTCTTCGGCGCCGATTTGCGCGCAGCCGATTTGACAGGGGCAGACTTGACCACGGCGTCGCTATCGAGGGCCGACCTTCGTGGATGCCGATTGGAGGACGCTCTGTTTCGTCGCGCCAAGCTCTTGGAAGCCAAGCTGGAGTCCATCCCACACGAATCCGGAAAGTTCTTCGGTGCCGCATTGAAGAGTAGGGGGGTTCTTCCCCTGCCTCCCCCCCTACTGAGCTCTTGTCAAGCGGTAGCATGGAGCGGTAACGACAGCATGCTCGGCAGCAGTGTGCTTGCCACCGGCCACGGCGACGGGACCCTACGTCTGTGGGACGCCGCCAGCGGCCAGGAGCTGCGCCGCTTCGAGGGCCACCGGGGCGGGGTGAACAGCGTGGCCTTCAGCCCCGACGGCCGCCAGCTGGCCTCGGGCGCCGGCGACAACACCCTGCGCCTGTGGGACGCCGCCAGCGGCCAGGAGCTGCGCCGCTTCGAGGGCCACGAGCGCGGGGTGTGGAGCGTGGCCTTCAGCCCCGACGGCCGCCAGCTGGCCTCGGGCGCCGGCGACAACACCCTGCGCCTGTGGGACGCCGCCAGCGGCCAGGAGCTGCGCCGCTTCGAGGGCCACCGGGGCGGGGTGAACAGCGTGGCCTTCAGCCCCGACGGCCGCCAGCTGGCCTCGGGCGCCGGCGACAACACCCTGCGCCTGTGGGACGCCGCCAGCGGCCAGGAGCTGCGCCGCTTCGAGGGCCACGGGGGGATCGTGTGGAGCGTGGCCTTCAGCCCCGACGGCCGCCAGCTGGCCTCGGGCGCCGACGACCAGACCCTGCGTCTGTGGGACGCCGAGTCGGGTCGTTGCC